>JAOTRI020140615.1:0-10768 GCA_028564885.2 Zoanthus sanctaehelenae
GAAGATACTCTCCTTCCTCAGTTATATATAACTGAGGAAGGAGAGTATCTCCGAAAACGTTTTTTTTATCAAGATAGAGTTTTACAATGTTTTATTTAGGCTGGAATGGCACAAATACAACTAAATCATTATAGATACAAATCTTTCTTCAATTTGCCCTAACAGTCTTTGGTGTCATAAGCACGAGACGTCGAAGTACTTCAGAATTTCAATTAAAAACAGAAATATAATTTTTTAAAAAACAGTTAAATAAGACAATTAGTTCCTGATTTGTGAAAAAGAGCCTTGTTTACTGGTTCCCGCCGGATTCAACAACGAGATTCTTTTTAAATTAATTAACTGCAAAACTTCCATTTCAAACATTACAATAACTGATAATGAATTTTCGGTCCGCAAAAAATGTCAAACTTTATTACCTCAAAATACGTACAAAAAAATACATTCAATTTGTTTTTCTTGCTTTTCTTGAATTTAACTAAAAAATATCGTCTCAATTTCTGAATTTCTTGTTACAGTCAAAAGTGCGTGGAATATTTTGAACGCATGACAAAAATGGGAAAATCAGCATATATATTTTGGTTATTAATTCACAAATTCAGCCTAAGAATATCAAATAAACCGAAAGCCGCGCAAAATCACCATATCATTCGATTTGCAAGTCATATTGTTTAGGTACAGGGAGGCGCGTTGACCGCAATTCAAAGTTTTTTAGTGAAACAAGCCTGAGACAAGTCTAGGATCACTCAGGAGATCTCATAGGACACGGTAATATATCTCAAGCATAATTACTTCAATTTTCAGAGAAATCTCTTTTTGAAAAATATAAAATATAGCTTCTAAAAATTAAATGCAATTAGATTTTTGACCTTTTTTACTTCTATAATAAGCAAACGTTTGCCGTGCATTTCGCATTTGCGATTTAACAAAAAAGAAACACTGATATACAGAGAGAGTTTTCCATTTAGCTAAGTGCGGCGTAACGAGTACTATTCACATAAACGACATGAAAAGCGATGGTTACTTGATTCCAGGACATACTTTTTTTTTTTTTTATAATTTAACGAAGAAAAAAAGTGAAGAAAACTAGAATTTCTATTACTTTAAAGCGAGACAAAATTCACACATTGATTGAATTGCCCAATTAGTAAGAAAGTCTCTTTAGCACTATTCAATTTTGGGGATTCTATACCTCGTAATCTTAAAAAAGATCAAGTTCTTCTGTTCACGCAAGTTGCCATTAATTATACGAGTGATTGTTTTACTCAATGGAACAAAACACAAATTCGGTTGAGTTTTGTACACCAACTGCTTGAAATTTAGTTTTAAGTTAACCAATTGTAAACATTATTTTAGTTTTATAATTCTTATACCCATGTTAAGTGTTTTTGATTTTTCAAAATTGACAACGGATTTGATTTGACACAAAAATTATTTCAAAAATGCATCTATCATCAAGTGAGCGTTATTGCAATAACGTCAGCTTAGTTTCATATATGTGAACTTTATAGGCAAGAAAAGTTGAATATATCGTAAAAATGTTTGGGAATTGTTGATAATTCCCCGTTGAACTATAATTCTTAAAATAAAAGACAATTTTCATATTAGATGGTACAACCCTAAATAACCATCTACTTTTTATTTTAATGTAAATTTTAAATTTCTCTAACCTAATTTACATATAATACAAAATGAACTATGACACACTGTAACATACAGACTACACGGCAATGTGTGTTTTTCCGAAACACGTCAACGGTAAAACTCGAATCTTTTATCATTACTCTGAAAATAAAACTTTTACTACCAACTGTTATTTAGACAATTTCTACTGTTGTATTTCAAGTATTGTTTCGCAATCAATTTACTGGTTTGGGATCTCTGCCGAATCAACCTAGACGATGAATTCATCTAAATTGGATTTCCGTCAAAACATAGTCCAATATTGATTTTGGTTTTAATTAGATGACCGAAAAACACAGATTGCTTCTCCTCAACGGAAAGGCAATATTTATTCAATAATAACCGCCAAATTATTTTTCTAGCTTTCATTACGATTGAACCGTAGCCATTTATTAAGAAAAGCTCCATAAATTTTATAGTAAACTAAAAATAAGCTCTTAAAATCTATATTTGAAGTTTCGACAAAACACAAACTTTCATATTCGAATAAAACTTGAATGCGTTTACAAATTTGGCACATTAATTTTTGTGCGTCTTCATTTTATGTGGAACTGTTTCTGTAACCGCAATTTTCCCCCTTGATGTGCCTTGGCCGAGGAATCAATTAAACAAAAAACACGTAACTTTTTGCTTTGTCTTTGATTTGATGATGTCACATTGTTGGTATACAAGGATGATGGAAGAAAGCGGGAATCCTTGCCAAGATAATGATGCACACGTTCCATGCCATCCAACAAAGTAGGGTGTAAGAAAACAACCTCCACAATTAAAACAGACGAATTGAAGAAGAAAGTTTTTACAACGATCTTCTGAAAATCGAAAAAACTATTTCGAGTAATATGCTTTAATTTATTAATTCTAACCTACAGTAAAACTATTGTTGGTTTTCATTTGACGTCACAGCAGCCATGTTGAAGTACTCTTGACAAAAGGAATTTGATAATTTCTTTTGTTTTGTGCACCAAAATGGCCGATATGTTTTGTCTTTTGTGTCTCGTGGGATTGTGTGAAAACCAAGAATAGGGTTTAATGTTTTGTTTTGTACACCAACATGGCCGCTATGTTTATTGTCTTTTGACTCTCACGGAATTGTGTGCAAACCAAGAATTTTTCTTTTCTTTGCAGCGAACAAACGAAGAAAAGGAAGCTCTGCAAGACACTTCTGGAAATTTAGTATCTTTAGTCATAATTCTACAATCAAAAAAAGAATCACAAAATCATTGACTTGGTCTTTGGTCCAACATGGAAAATTTGACAAAGTCGTTTGGTGAAATTTTTCCTGTCATAAACAGCTCGTTATCCAGCTGCTTCTCTTCACAAAGATATGTCCAAGTACGGCAGGCCGCTGGAGCAATGGCGTATTGTATCATGATAATTCTCTCCTTAGCAGGCAATATTCTGGTTGTAATGATCGTATATCGTTGCCCGACCATGAAAACTACTGCATATTACTTAATGGCAAATGTGGCAATTGCTGACGTAATCTTTTTTATGTCCGCCGGTCCTCGCCAAATTGCTGAAGTTTTCACCGAGCCGTCGCGTTGGTTGTTAACTGGAGACGCAGGTTTATACTTTTGCCAGATCTCATCATTCTGCATGGACTCGTGTCAAATTGTGTCTGTCTACAGCTCGGTCGCAATAGGGATTAACCGATGGTTGGCTGTAATGCATCCCCAAAAGCGAAAATTCTACGCCTTCAGGACAAGACATATAATTGCAGGAGTCTGGGTTATGTGCATGTTGGTATTCCTCCATTACTTCCGCAGTTTTGACTTAACACGAAGAAACGGATCTTATTACTGCCACTTGAACTTAGCCTCCCGCGCGCTCACTGCTTACGTTGTAATAATGACTCTGCTCCAGTATGTTCTGCCGTTGGTCTTGATTACTATATGTTACATCAAAGTACTTTCAAAGCTAAATGAAAGAAGGTTTCCTGGAAGCCCTTCGTCTGCTGCAGCGCGGCGCCGAAAGTACAGAATCAGACGAGTTACAAAAGTAGCACTCACCATCACGGTCGCCTTTGTTGTCCTCTGGACTCCGTTTGTTATTTACAGCTATCTGGTTGTGTTCGTTTGGGACCGTAGTAATATATGTCCCCATACTGACGTCCGCTTTGCAGTAATGTTTGTGGCTCACTCTTACAGCATGATAAACCCTTGGATTTACTTTTCAGCTGGCAGAAAGTTCCGCAGGGGTTTACAAGAACTATGGTCAAAATTCAAGGCAAATTGCAGCAAGTGAACAAACAACGTAAAAATTTGTCTTCGTTTTATATTATTTCTATAAACAATTTATATTTTGTACCAGAGCAGATATTTAAGATTATTTTTTTCCGTCAGTGAAAGCAATTTATATTGTCTTCATCCCTTCCTAGCAATTGATTTGATTATTACGATTGAGTGTATTTGGGGAAAAAGATAAAACGTTATCTGTAAATTGACAATTAAACGTCGAAACAAACATTAAAATATAGCTTTGTTTCATTTTTGTGCGACATCCATTTGCAGTTTGTAAAACTTTTCGTGGCTCTCCAAGCACTGCAAAAAACAAGGTTTAATAGTGCTGTATAGACCTCTTTCATAGATGGCAACTATTGAAATATTCTTTTGTCTTCATTCAAATTAGCCTCACTCGCCTCGTTTAGGAAAAGATATTCTTTTGAATTTTCTGCTTGAACACGAGGCTAGTGAGGCTAATTTGAATAAAGACAAAGGAATACCAAATAGTCGCCATTTATGAAAGAGGTCTATGATATTCAGTATAATCGACTCTATACTAATCTAATCTAGTTACATTTGTCCAGTCGTGATTACAATTTCAATGTATGTTTTATACCATGAAGAAGTACACAGCTTTACACCATAGCAGTCTCTATTATTTGTCGGAACGTCCCGCTTGGAAACTGCATATTTTAGCTCTTGTTGCTAAGGAAAGCGGGGAATGACAGAGCTCTTATAAGCACAATACAAGAAAGACAACAGGGTTTTTTTCGCAAAAGATGGGTTAGAGAGGTTGGCCGTTTTAATGAAGGTACCTGGGAAGAGAGGACGAGGTAGACAAAGGAGAAGGTTAATGGATTTATGTACCTGGGAAGAGAGGACGAGGTAGACAAAGGAGAAGGTTAATGGATTTATGTACCTGGGAAGAGAGGACGAAGTAGACAAAGGAGAAGGTTCATGGATCTATGTACCTGGGAAGAGAGGACGAAGTAGACAAAGGAGAAGGTTCATGGATTTATGTACCTGGGAAGAGAGGACGAGGTAGACAAAGGAGAAGGTTCATGGATTTATGTACCTGGGAAGAGAGGACGAAGTAGACAAAGGAGAAGGTTCATGGATTTATGTGCAAACATCCCTTAGGATGTTGAATATTGTTGAATATTGAGGCTTTTGGTAGATCACAGAACAGACACGAGTGGCTCATTTGTCGCCAAAGTTCATTGTGACGGCACTGCTATAATCATTATTTGTATTGTTTAGCAGATAATTGGCCTATTTTAATCAATAAATGATATAAAATCAAAATCCTATATTACGTTGGATCGTTTGTTGAATATACTTTCGCGAAAGCAACTTTTCCTCCGATGATAATTTTGTATCAAGATATTTACCGTATCTTTAGAAATCGTGGATCACTTCAGACCAAGTATCGTATGGTAGTATTCTATCAAGATATTTACCACATCGTAATAAATCGCAGATCACTTGAGACCAAGTATCGTATGGTAGCTTTGTATTGATCAAGATATTTACCGTATCGTAATAAATCGAGGATCACTTCAGACCAAGTATCCAATGGTAGTTTTGTATCAAGATATTTACCGTATCTTTAGAAATTGTGGATCAATTCAGACCAAGTATCGTATGGTAGTATTCTATCAAGATATATACCGTATCGTAAGAAATCGCGGATCATATCAGACGAAGTATCGAATGGTAGTTTTGTATCAAAATATTTACCGTATCGTAAGAGATCGCGGATCACATCAGACCAAGTATCGAATGGTAGTTTTGTATCAAAATATTTACCGTATCGTAAGAAATCGCGGATCACATCAGACCAAGTATCGAATGGTAGTTTTGTATCAAAATATTTACCGTATCGTAAGAGATCGCGGATCACATAGGATCGTGCGAAATTCTGCATCACTCCAGACTTATAAATATTCTAATCTGGATCACTAAACTGTGTCGTGAAAAACTTATCATCTGCACTTACCTAGTAAATGTTTCGTCTAGCTCTTGCAAGGAACTAGCAGAAAAAGCCTCATCCTCGTTAATATCAATGTCATTCTTCAAAATCGGATGTTGGAACAGCTCCTCTCGATGACGACGTATCACAATTTTCATATTTTGAACGATACACCAATTGTAAAACCGTCTCATTGCTTTCCACCCATTCATTAGGGGACTGGCACTGAAAACGAAGAACTACAAGTTAACATCAGATGTTTTCCAGGCCTTTTCAAGCAATATTCAAGAGCAGGGTACTGGTACTGAAAACGAAGATCTGCAAGGAACTTAGAAAGCCTTGAATTGTTTGACAGAAGTTATTCAACTGTATCCTTTTATATTCTATAAGTCATGCACGCACGCAATCTATTTGTTATTAATTTGTTTTTCACGCGCAAACTTGTTGTTTTTGATGTTGTTGTTTTGTGGCGTATGCCGCGAATACTGGTTTTAACGGATTATCTATTGATTTCCCTTACTTTACTAACGTTGTTCGGTTACTGTGCTCACTTAGTGGGTGGCTCCACCTAAATTGTTCTTCAATTGGTAAGGACTAAATGAAGCCGAAACCAATGGTAGAATTGCAAACAATTTGGGCATCCTGCTAATGAACAATACTGTTTTGCTAATTTTTTCAGCAGTATTATAGTTATGTCTGTTCAGACATCTATTAGCATCAAATAATGTTTTCCTAGTTAACTACTGCACCCCCTTGATGTCCCTGACAGCATTAAATGTGATAACAGTAAAGAAAAAGAGCGTCTCTCTGGTTGCATACTATTTTGGACGAATGGGCTTCCTGTGGCGCAAGATAATACCGTGAGCAAAGTTGATTTCGTGAGCGAGCTAGCTGGCTAGCAATTTCGCTTTTAGCGCCTGCAATACTGTATATGTAATCAGCGGCTGTCTTTGTTTCATGCTCTCTCCAGGCGAAGATGAGTTTGCAAAGTTTAACATGTTGAATGTGACTTTATGCATTCGAGGAATAACTCATCAAGGTCACTTTAGCAACATTTCTAGAGGAAAAGGTGACCTTTTATGAGTCTTTCAACTTTCTTAATGTGCAAATTTGTGTGATATTTCGACGTGGACAACAGAGACCGTGGATCGATCGTGTTTTAATCGAAGAAGATTTCATGTTCTTGAAAGCAGAGACGATTTCTCTGAATTATCTGCTAGATCGAGTCCTTTGGTCTATGATGACACAGAATAAATTGCTCGATGTGCAAGTTAAAGATAGTTTCTTTTATTGTCATTTCAGGTTGAGTTTATGTTTTGTGTACATATGTCCGTATTAATTTAATTTTTAATATCATTAATTTTGGACTCAAGTTTTACTTGAAAAAGATAGGTAATAATACTTGACAGAAAAAATTGGTATATATGCCCTGAGCGGGAATCGAACCCACGTCTCCCTAAATTCTAGTCAGAAGTGCTAACCACTACACCATCAGGGACCACCACGCAGCAACGTAGCAGTTTAATTATATTAGTTGAGGATTCCCAGGTCCAATGCAAGTGCGGCCTAGTACTACTGGAGAGACTCGCATAGCCCCACCACTTTTAAAATCACTGTGCGGTCCCTGACAGATATGGAAACTTTAATCACTTTCCGAAATCCTGGCACAAGATTGGTCAAAATCGATCAGAATTTTGCATTATGTCTTAACGTCGTAGACTGTTCTTGTTTCATAGGTTTCTGCACACGCAATCGTTTGATTAATTTGCTTTGAATAGGTTTCTTGTCCTTGATGTCTATTTACTGATAAATATGAAATGCGTTCAGTGTCTAGATATATAGAGCGAAATAATTACTTTTCTCTTATTTCGTTCTATATATTTAGACACCCAACGCATTTCTATCATATTTATCTACATATAATACCACATATGCGTACCAAAAATTACGGTGTTCAACTTACCAATAGAGAAAAATATCGCCACTAGGCTTAAAAGGATTTAGCTACTGTATGATCATATAATCACAATGAAATGCATACTTTCTAACAACCCTTACAATGTCATTAGCTTACCCTGACACATCATATCCCTGACACACAGACACTGCGCATGAAAACATCTTCTGTCTGTCTGGATCTTCTCCAAGGTACTTCATCAGGACATTACCACCCATAGAGTATCCAATGCCGATCATGCGACCACAGTTGTACTGGTTTCGTATCTGTGTTACCATGGCATCTAGCTCATCAGTGCCACCTTAATAATTAAAAATGAATTCAACACTATATATGGGATGGTCGGTACTGACCTTGATCTGATATCTTTTAATACAGACCTCACGCTCAGTTAATAGAGACCTTTAGATCCGAGGACCAGGACCAGGACAAGGACAAGATTTCAAGCGTCCTCCAGAGGACGACTTTTGCATGAAATCTCGTCCTCTCCACAACAAGTTTGCTGAAAAAAGTGCACGCACGCATGAAATTTTGTCCTCGTCCTCGTCCTCGGATCTAAAGGTCTCTATTAATCACTTAAAATACTCACCATAAGTGAATATCCTTGGAGCTGTAAGTCTGACATTTGCAGGTGCGCCTAAATGGTTTAAAACCACCACTCGAAAACCCTGATTCAAAGCAAAACTTGTAAAAGTCCTCACATATTTTGACTCACTGCAGTTTGCTATTCCTGGCACAATTATTATTGTATCAAGTTTCTAAAATAAAAAAGTAACAGTTAGATCATGAAAACTGCGAGTACACATAGGCATGTAATGTAACAAATTAAGCTTTGTTTATCTGCCTGCAGTTGCACAATTACATAATTAATAAACTTGTAACTGCTGGACGAGGTTGGTGCAGATGGTAAGATTCCTGCTTTCAGCCCCAAGTTCCCAAATTCAATCCCACCAGTTTGCTGAGATTCAAATATTTGTTTGACCTTCTTTTCCCACAAACCAACCCAGCTTTCCAGCCTTCTGGGGTAGAAAAATGAGTAACAGCATTTGCTGGAGCTAACCTGTGATGGATTAGTGTCCCGTCCAGGGAAAGTCAAAGACTCGTATCTGTTTAACACTACGGAAACCTGGAGATAAGGGCCAGATCTATGGGCCATACACTTTGGCTTGTAAAGGATTTAGCTTTAGTTAGCAAACTGGTGCATGCAAGTGTTGATACCAGTGGGGAGTAGATTTACTGTAGATAAGGCAATGTTTGATAAACTGCCTTCATCGGTTAGAACGATTTAATGATAATTAAAAAATCAACTACCAGGGTTTTACCAGTGCTGGCTGCTGGTAAAATTTGCTAGCGGAGAAAGAGGTAATAACTGGCTGGATTAGGCCATCCATCAGTGGGGAAAGAGCAACAAACCGTTTTTTAGCCGTTTTTAACAGGCTCAAATGAAACAACAACCGCCCGATAATTTTCTTAGCAACAACCCTAAACTACTGGTAATATTGAGCTAGGGAATTTTCCCTGCATTACTGTACCAAGAAGCTAGAAGAAGTTTAAAATTCAAAAAGATTAAACAAGGTGCTGAAAGGAAAGGTCTTACTAGACTTACTAGTACTCCATGAGCATCATATGATCTTGGTTCAAACACATCAAAGGTAACAGTTGCCCCATCATTCATCTTAAGATGGTGATGAACACTTTCAAGTCTTGGAACACAGACACGTCCAACTTTACCTACAACTAGAGTTTGTATGTGGCCACTTCTGCCCCACAGTGAAGGTGGAACATAACTATAATATAAACAAACTAACATTTAATAATCATCAATTGTGAAAAACAACTTCCATAAACTATAACTTGGTTCCAAAAACAAAACAATGTAATTATCTAATCAAAATTATGAAAATTATAATTTGTCATGTGATAATGTACCACTTTCAAATGATACTATATCTGTATCTTTGCCACAGTTAATTACTGTAAACAAATACGTTAAGCTGGGGCAAGTAATAAGTTGTATATTCAATCCCTTAACTAAACCCTATAGTATATGAGGCAGGTGGTGGCTCATGGAGCCGGTATTTATCTCCAGTTTCTGGCGTATTAAGCAGATGAGAGTCTTTGACTCCCCCTGAATGGGACACAAATTCATTGCAGGTATACTAATTAGCTCCCAGTAGATGCTGGTACTCATTTACTACATACCAACCCTGGAAGGATGGAAAGTGAAGTTTGCTTACAGTGTAGGTGAAAAAAAGACTGCACAAATGCTCAATTCTCACTAGAGTCGGAAATAAAACAGAGATCCTTGTGTTCAGACAGCTGCAGAGATATTACAAAGTATACAAAATCACACCTGTACCCACATGCCTTTCAAAAGCACCAAGAATGTTTGAATTGAGCTATGATCTTTAAATGACAAAAATAACAACTACAATCTATTTCCTAAGCATCTACATATTTTCAGGTTTTAAGGAAAAATATCAATGTAAATTGAGATATAACAGGGTTTTCATTAAGATTATCAGTAGCAGGAGAATATGAAAAAGTAACAGGAGAGGTACTTCAAAACAGTGAAGCTCTTTTGTCAAATAGTACCTCTCCTAGAAGATCTGGGGGCATGCTTACCCAAAAAAAATTGGATTTCTAAACCCTCTGAGATGCTGTTTCCTGCTATCTCACAGCAAATTTCATTCCTAGCTACCTTGATGAATTAGTGTTGCACGCAACTAAAGTCAAACTAAAAGCTCTAATCCTCTACCTCCAGTATGCAGTCAAGTCACAGTTCCTTACCATGTCAGCGTTTTATAAATTAGAAGCTTAACATCAAATTAAAATACGAGATTTATCTAAACGTTGATTAAATTTTTGTTTATTTTATAAAATACATCTGTCAACTGTCACTGGCGTGTTTTTATAACAAAAAGAGCTTGTTAGGAA
>JAOTRI020140626.1:0-10768 GCA_028564885.2 Zoanthus sanctaehelenae
AAATAAGCTCGTACCGCGTGGATTTTTAGGACAAGAAAAATAAGCGTACCGGTACGTCTATTAGGCACTTGAGAGTATTGAATTTTTAATTATGAACACTAATTGCTCAAATGCTACTAACAAAAGGTTATTAATAGCAATATACAGTACTTAATTACTTATCCTCATGACAATGCCACTTCTGACGGTCTCTAGCTAGTTTTTGCACTTCACCCCAAGACAAGCCCATTTGCTTTAGTTTGGTCTGGACCATTCTTCACCTGGTAGTTCTTGGCCGTCCAGACTTGCGCTTCCCAACAGGAGTCCAATAACTATAATACAATGCTGTTTTTGGGATCCGATCCTGTTCCATCCTAAAAACATGTCCAAGCCATTTGAGGTGACGGTGCTTGATCACGTGCAAGTTATCTTCGCAGCCAGTTTTCTTATATAGATCCACATTTGACACCTTTTGGGGCCAAAGGAGGCGGCATATCTTTCGTAGACACCCATTGTGGAAGGCACTGATCTTTGCCATATCTGCCTTTACAACGTGCCAACTATTTAAGCAGTAGAGGAGGACAGATTTCAATATACAGTAGATTAGTGTTATCATGTTGGTAAAGAGACTTCATGAAACTTGGCAAAAAATGTAAATTCTACAGGGATCTTCATTAAAGTGTTTGTTTTTTATATTAATACTGTTTATGTTTGATACAAACATATTACATGGTATTGTTGGCATGAAAAGTCTTTGCTAAGAGGTATTTTACACTATGTTCTCTCTTATAATTAGCCCTTTGCTAATTTGTTGCAAAAATTCAAAATTTAAAAATGTCTTGTGTCATCTTAATGTTTAACAGGGTTCTGCTACAGTTGGACTTAAATCAAAAACACATGTTGTTCTTGTAGCTTTGAAGGTTAGTAATGCCAAAACTTTAATTATAAGCTTTGAACCTGGTTTTCAATAGTGAATATATTTTAAATTAATTACATTAATGTCTCATAGTATGTACATTGTATTTTAATCTTAGATATACCTCGAGGTACTTTATATTATTGATTAAATTCATCTTAATTTAATGATAAAATTCAGTCAAGGTTCTCAGTAGTTTTTTGATCAGATGACCAAGAAGTAATTATAGGCGGCTAAACCTTGCCAGCTAAACCTTGCCTTGCAGCTAAACATTGCTAGCACAGGCTGCTCCTTTCATCTTGACAGGCGGCTGAATTCGCCGGTTGCCGGCTTCTACTGAGAACCCTGTCAGTGATAAAATATTGTATTGAATTGACGACATTTTGATGTTAGCTAACATCATTTTCAATTTAATGTTGTTTTAGCAAAGAGAAGTTTATATGCATTTTGAATATAGTACAAGCTTGACTAATAAATTCATTTTGAAAATGACATCCCGTCAGACATTGAAATACTGAAGTTTTTTCCTTACATCTTTTTTTTAATTTAAATGATTTTGGGAATTTATCAATTTTGTGTATGAATGCTAGATTGTTTTTAAAAGGTTTAGTTTGTACCTATCTTTTTTCTTGTGCATCACAACACTATAATCATTAATAATTTCAGCTTGGTCAACTAATTTTCCATTTTTGTAACAGCGAGCAGCTTCAGAGTTATCTGCTCACCAAAAAAAGATTCTACCTATAGATGACCACATTGCAGTATCCATCGCAGGATTGACAGCAGATGCAAGACTTTTATGGTAAGGAATAACTTACTTATTGCAGGCCTGTAGTTGTTGAGTACCAAATTCTGTTTTAGCCCCTCCGTGTTTTCACAAGGTAAATCTATTTAGATAAACTTTCTGTTTGTAAAATTATGAATTTGAAATTTGATTATTAAATAAATAAAAATGTAAGATACTGTATAGTATTATTTAGTGATAATCATAAGTTACTCAACAACAGGTCTTGATTTCAGGTTGTGCTTACAATAGTATGGGTACTAAGTTTTGTGATTTGTCATTTAGTTGTGGATTAATGTTCTGGTAAACCACAGTGAGAAATCATTACTTTGATGCTTAAGTTTTTGAAATAGTATGAAAATAGAATTTTGATGGCATCACATGGACAACCCACCTATTAACTTTTATTTTGATTATTGCATTCTGTTTTCATAAACAGCAAGTTCATGAGGAATGAGTGTCTGAATTCTAAGTACGCATACAACACACAGCTGCCTGTATCAAGACTGGTTTCTGCCGTTGGAGACAGTATCCTCTTGTATCTGTTTTCATAATCACCTCCTTAAAGGAATACTAGATCTGAACTGCGTAATTAGGCCTTATGCTTATCTTAACTCAATTGGCCCCTTACAGCAATTGATACTGGGTGTCACTTTTATTATGTGTATCAATGTTGCCAAGGCAACTGTACTCAGTGATACTTGTGGGTGAAATATCAAAGAACAAACGAGGGGGGAAGTGTACATAGTAAGTTTTTGCATGACAGCACAATTTTAAAACACAAAACATGTATGTTAATCACAATTATTACAACCTATAATTATTGCAGAACGATTATCAACATTTTCCAGTAAAACAGGAAAAAAAAACGACCAACAGATATTAAATAAATACACTTCAACAACATTATGCTAAAATCAGTGATCAAAAGCAATTAATCACAATTACTAGTACCTAGGCTACAGTACCTGTAACAGACCATTTAAACTATTGGACTGACTGACAATGAAAAGGAAGTAAATATTCCTCTTTCTTAGGGGTGTTTATGCATGAAATTTGATTTGTATCATAATTATCAATTGATTGAGAGAATGGGGATGCAGAAGATAATTTTATGTGACTGTGTATATCACCATCAAAAATTTCAAAACTCTTGTTTCATGTCAAGTAAGTAGAGAGACTCATTATGTTTTAGTAATTGTATTCATCACTCTACGTCTGTCTATCCTTGACTTGTCACACAGAAATGCAATATCCAACCCAGCGATATGGAAGAAGACCCTATGGAGTGGGTTTACTTGTGGCTGGTGTTGATGTAAGTTGTTTATTATTTAAAATGATGTTTAATTAATTGTTGAACATTTTTTATATCTAAACTGTACTGTACTTTTTGAGTAAAGCAAACCTGCTAGCAGAACATTGGCAGACATGGTTGAAATAGCATGCGTGAATCTGTTCCCACCCCTCCCCCTTGTAGAGAAGATTTCCAAAGTCTCACTTCTTGTGTGGTTCTTTTCATGTAAACTTTAAAACTTATTAAAAACATAGTTTTAATATTTTAAAAGTCACAAACAGAATTCAAAATCTTGTAGTACCTAACAAAAGGTGAAACACAAATTTAAACAAGCCTGTAAATACTGTAAATATTGTGGTTAAAAATGAAAATCTTATTTCAATTCGCGAAATATTTGTTTTTGACCTTGTTTTCGAGATGTATTACAAACAGCTTTATTCATTAGTTAAAAAAACTTTAAAACTTGAAATGTTATAATTATTATTTTGGTGTAGTGATACGCGCAAATGCATAAAATCCTAACTTTCAGATTTTACAAGCGCAAAGATTACATACACGACTTGACTTTTCCTAAGATTTTAAAACATCAACTCTCAAGCCAAATTGATGTTCCACCCAAAATTTCACCCTAGCAACCTTTTCGTCATGATAAATGAAAGAAAATTTCCGTTCCAATAAGATTTCTTCAATTTTAAAGAATTGACAAACTTAACTTTAAAATTAAATTTACAAAGCCTCCGTTGTCAAATGGATTTATCAACATTATTTTTTACTTTGAAAAGTTTGACAAATAACCAATGTTAAATTTTTTATTATTTGACTCATATACTGCCGCTGAGACGAAGCAAAATTTGATTGGTCAATCCAGTGCAAACTGTCAAGTGGGCAGTTTCCAAAATCCCAGGGTTTGTCTGCATGCGTTTCCTTTCTTCCCTGAACCCCACCACCTCCTCTCACTTTTTTTGCATTGGAAACACTTGCTATGCAGGCTAGTAATTAATGTATGCTTTAGATCTTAAGTATACAAAAAATACTATTTACATATACACATCATAAATAATTATTGATAGTAAAATCTTTTGATTTAGATTTTCCTTAGGTTATGATTAGAAAAACAAAGCTTAAAATGAAAGTGAGGTTGTTATCTGACATCACTGCAGGCCCATTAGTTTAATTCATATATATATATCTTATGTGCAGTAAATAAATAATAAATCAATATCGTTTGTGGACAAATGAACTGTTTTGTCACTACCATAAGTCAGTTTTTAAAAAAAACAAGGAATATTTGGCTTACTCCTATGTTGATTGATATCAGCCAACAACAGCAGACTTGAAAAAGTTTAAGGTTTTAAAGGAAATAAAAAGAAATAAGAATATATTAGTCATCTTAAAGCCAGATAAAGGAAATGGAGTCATTGTTTTGGACCGATCTGATTACCAACAAGGTTTATTGAAAATTATCTGACACCTCAAAATTTAGACCCATTGGAAATGATCCTACATTACTTAGGGAAGGCAGATTACAAAGATTGCTGAAAAAACTAAAGGAAGCTAGACACTTTGATTATCCAACATATGAGAGTCTCTATCCCAGAGGTTCCCGACCAGCCAGAATCTACGGTCTCCCCAAAATGCACAAGGAATAATTAATAGAAAAATTAATAAAAATAGATTTGAGATTGGTAGGGTGGGAGAAATGAACTCAAAGTGAAAGTCTCTCAGCAGAACAGGAGAGTTGACAGGTCAGATATTAAAGTGGAAGCCAATTTTAATAAACAATGGCAAACTAAAAGTTTTCAATAACCATTTTTTTATTCTTAAAATTTCTGTTAACAGGAGATGGGATCACACATCTTTCAGACATGCCCATCCGCTAACTACTATGACTGCAAGTGTATGGCGATTGGTGCTCGATCACAGGTAACACTCTAGTTGTTGACATCTGTTAACAGCAGCAATTAATCACAAGACAAGAAATTTAGTGTGTGGAAATAGAGAAATGAAAACTAGGGGAATAATAGTAAACATAAACACTTACCAAATTGACTGTGATGAGTAGAAAACCTGCTGTTAGACCACAAAGGGGAAGGTACCCTTATGGGGGTTTGTGGCAAAGGTGTTGTCATCAGGCAGTGAAAAAGATTTCAAATGTCTTCACTTGTATTTACAATTCTTGCCATCTTGCTTTTGAAATCATCTACCCACTTAAGAATAATAAATTGGAATTGCCCACAGGTACAGTTGTAATAGGGAGTTTAAGCAGCTACTATGGCTACGACTGCTATTACGACTTTCAGAAATATTATTTATAGCTGTTTGTCCATTTTCACACTTTGTCGATTTTGGTTTTACTATGTGGTTGAATAAGCGAATCTTGAAATCAGCTCAGCTTTCAGAAACGTTTTTCTTTTTTTGCGCCTAGTAACTGAATGCAAATAGTGAAAACAAAATAAAAACAGAGAGAGAGAGAGCAATGTAAAAATGTAACGATGAATGTAAAGCATGGATGCCATGGAGCTATTTTATGTATATTTCATGATAAAAGCATGCATAGGAATACTATATTTTTTACATAGAAAGAATTTTATCGCTACTTTCAAACAAAGAGACTAGTTCTGGGACTAGCTTCTGCCAAAGAGACGATTTATTGAAAAAGTCGCCATTTTGTTTATGTGTGCGCACTAATCATGTGTAAAAATAAGGATGAAGTAATAGCGTCGTACCACTGGGCTGTACTACACACACCTGTCGATGCATGTGCGATGTATTATGTTAGCTCATTACTCACATTGTTTGTATCTCATACTTTTCGCTACGGGAGAGGGGAGAGGCAAGACTGCAAAGGCATTTTTCAACGTCGGTGTTTTTCAGTGGCTCGCAAGGCTCGCACGTTTGGCTCGCTGGCTCGCACATTGGCAAAACTCTTTTCTATGTATCCTCTGTCAAATCTTCTGTGATGTTTTTTAAACTTCCTCATGTTCTTTTTCCACTATCTTACTCCAGGTCTTCTTTGACCTACATGTACCTAATGGCCTTCTACACGTACCTTCCACCTCCAGCTGTGTTGCTGTTCTATCTGTATGCTCATCCTGACATTTAACATGACCAAACCATTTTCAACCTTGATCGCTTTCCTTCATTTTTTTTTAAACTTGTTTTCCTCAATGAATTAAATTCTTTTTCTTCATCAATATTATTTTATTTACATCAGAATTTTCCCCTTTATCAAGGATTTAATGACTTTTCTTATAACATGCAGGGTTTTCTTTTTCAAATAAAGTTTAAGTCGAAGAAAGTCAAGCTGGCGTAGACAATTACTCTTTATATAGAATATTTCAAATATATAACAGCAAGTATACTTTTAGTTGCCGGCAACGGAGCCTTTCGCAGGCAGCGAAAATCTCCGGTCTCCGGCTGAAAAGGAAAAGCCTGAACATGGCCATGCAACTTTCCAATTTCACCCAGTCATTTGCATTCTTTAAGTTTACACCATCTTTTAAACCACTGTGAATACTCCTTCTCCATCACTCCTTTCTAACTTAATATTTCAACTTTATGTTTTGATTAATTAATTTTTTAGAGTGCAAGAACATATCTGGAGAGAAATATGGAACAGTTTGCAGATTGTAAGTTTGTATTACACTTGTATTGTAGGTCTGCTGTTGTTTGATAGTTTTAAGGTTCTGACACACGATGCAACATTTCATGCAACATTTCATGCAACATTGCATGCAACATTTCATGGAACATTGCATGCAACATTGCATGCTACAAAACTGATGTTGAATCGCACTCTATTCAGACTCTACTCTTGTTCCATTACACACAAAACGTTTTCTTTTTAAAGTAATTCTTGTTGAATGCTGTTTTGATTGTTGTAAAGTTGCATGGGTAAGCACGCCATGCAGTCACAGGGTTTTCATTAACTTTTGAAGTACAAGGGCATTTTATCTACAGTAGGCGGGCACTTATTTGTTAGCCTGGAGGTCTACCAAACCTGTATACTTTAGAGGGTTTCACCTCAAGTACACGGACCGTACTTTTATAAAAGTAAACGGGTTCCGATACCCGGGTCCCGGCTACTAATGAGAACCCTGCAGTCACAAGAAGTGTTGCATAATTTTAATGCAATTGTGTGTCCTCTAAAATATTTAGCCATGTTGGCATTCACAGCACCAACAAAAAAGTCATGGTGTAAAGAATTCCATCATATTGTTTTCACAAGGACTTGAGCACAAAAGTGAATTGAAAGGTTTTAAGAACTGGTCAGGAATTAATGCATAGAGATTAGTGTTTCAAATAGTGCAGGCAGTTTTTGGGATTGACCCCTTGTTTATTGCTATTGGGGGAGTGCATGCACATGTTATCATTATCATCGTCTGTGTCCCATCTCAGTCCACCTGACTATGTTGCCAAAAAAAGAAAATAATCTAAAACAGCCCTATATTGTAACTCAATGTTTTTTAATTATTAAACTTCACTCTTGAAATATTTGTTGAAGATGATTCAATCTAAGAACATGTTTCGCCTGAGCCCCACACTTTTCCTAGAAGCTGTAGTTTTGTTCTTTTGATATTGGATGATATCTTCAGTACCTCTTATAAAATTTACTGATCAGAACACATAATTTTATTATTGACCATCAAGCAAAACATATTGTTCTGCTTTTGTTAGGTGAACCAGAAGAACTTATCAAGCATGGTCTGAGGGCCTTGAGAGAAACACTTCCATCAGAGCAAGAACTCAATACAAAAGTGAATATTGACTTTTTACATTATTTATATAGTTTTTAGCCAGTGTGAAATTTCAATTCCAATATTGCTGAAAAGATTTCCGGGCTTTGTACTGTACCTTAAACTGAATTGACAAGGGTGATATCATAGCTAAGCTGAGTCCTTTTACGAGGCTAGTGGCCCATATGGGGCCAGCGCTTATCTCTGGATTCTGTAGTGTTAAGCAGAAGGTTGATATTGTCAAGCTGAAGAAAGTTCAGAGCTTTTACTAAGTTTTTTCTTTTTTTGTTTTCCTTTTTGCTCGTACTTATTATATATAATAAAAAGAACAACTTGTTTTCTGTGTCTTCACAGCCTGGACGGTGAAAAAAGAGGTGAACGCTTGGGAGAATATAATAGTAGATCAGTAAAGACCCCAAAACACAGTCAGGGCTTATACCCACTCAAGAATTCCCTAAAACTTTGCTATGTAATGGTTTTCGCCAGGAAATTAAAGGCGTAAAAATCATTTTCTGGTATAAAGTCAATTTACAAAGTTCATGATATGTATAATTTTCTTTGTTTTCTTGAAACTGTACATGTGAAATCTCAAAACTTGATAACAGCCAATCATAAACCTTGTATGTATATGTAACATTTGCGTTTCATAGCACTATGGAATACCTATTGACCAGTTAACCCTTTCGGTCCCAGTTATATTGTTAAATTCTCCCAACTTGAGCTCATACTTTTCATTGATCAAGTTTGAGAGAATTTTGCTTTTTATCTTCATTAGCTTGCTTTGTTTGATCAATTCTCATTTTCTCATTACTAAATGTTTCATTGTGAATATGTTATGTAAGGAGAAGTTTTGTGCTGATAACCGATTGGGACTTAAAGGGTTAAAGCACACTACTGTCCAAGTGATAATTTATTTAATTTAATATTTCCAGTGTATGATCATATTAAAGATAAAACATTAGTCACATAATATTAAACGAATGGAGAAACTCAGAAAAAATCCAAAACCTAGATGGGATTTGAACCAAGAACACTCCATATTAATTCTTGTTGGATACTCTAAACACTTAGCTACAGAAGACAATGACGAGCAATCTGGTTCCAGTCAAGATCACACCAACCAGCTTTCATCAACCTTGAAATTATCAAACCACAAGACCTTGTTTTCTTCCACATCATCCTCATCATAGCTACCATTAATATCTCTATCCCTTGTGTTTTAGCAATCTACATCTTAGCCAACTGTTAGAACTAATTATAAAATGGTAAATTTAACATAAAATCTACAACTGGTTTGATCTAAAGCATGGAATTCAGTTGATTAAGATATAAAATTAAAAAAGCTTTCAGCGTACATCTATTTAGAAAGTCAATGAAAAAATTTGTTGTATAGATCTATAAATACAAAGACACTTGCAGATTTTTTTTCTGAGTATCTCCTCATTATTAATATCATCTCATTACTGTTTCACCTTGTTATAAATACAAAGACATACCATTTAATATTTTTAATATTCAATAATACAAAATAATGTAATGGTCACTTTTCAGTTTGATTTTTAGATACTTTTATTCTATGCTATATGTTATTTGATAATTATGATATCCGTTAATCTGATACTACTACTTTTTCGTCATATGCACATATATAACTGCAGCATTTAAATGTTGATTGTAATTCTTAGAATTTATTTTCTCAATCAATACCAGCATATTATTTTATACAGAAATATTCATGACCACATGTAAATATTTCACTAAAACTCTTGTCTGACTGTCTTGTTTAGCTTTTAGACTGAAAGGATGTATTGTACATTTCATTTTTTTTTAAAAAACGCTTTAAAAATTTGGAACTAAATAAATCATTGTCATAGTCATAGTCTAGATCCGAAAATCGACCCTTGCTCACCATAGAGTCTCCAGTAGCTCAGGGGTTAAAGCGTTCAAATCAAATCCCATCCGGAGCTTTGAGTTTCTCCTTGCCTTTAATATCGTGTATGAGATCAATCCATCATATCAAACTATTACATTGTTGTTGCATCAATTTGCAGAATTGCTCAGTTGCCATAATCAGCAAGCTTCAGAAACTGGCAATCTACAATGACGAAGAAGTTGCACCATATGTATCCTTACACTAGCTACAGCTAACAAGCTCAATCCTTAATTACGAGCCTAGTGTACCATTGAGTCAGCGGTTATCTCCAAGTGTTCAGCGGATAAGTCTTTGGCTCCCCCAGTAACCAAAAGAGAAAGTGCTTATCTCTTGTGTCTGTAGCGTTACATGGATAGGACTCTGATAGTTTGAGTTGTTGTTTAACAATTAGACAACTAGGATGAGTGAACTACGTCTCAACAGCCCATTACGTAGTAGACCTCTAGATAGTAGATTAGCCAATTAGAAAACAGGATGCATGTTAAAATTATTAATTATCCCTTATACTTTTATTAACTAACTATTAGCATACAGTAAGTTATGTCTTAACACTGTTCAGCTAGCTGGTATTGATCAGTCCAAGAAGAGAAAACCTACTGCTGAGGTATTTGAAATTTAGTCTAAAATTTTACCATATACCACTTTATAATTGAAGCTAGCTGGTTTATAGTAGTCTGTGTTTTGCGTAGTAATATAGATACCAGATCAGACATACAAACTACAATATTGTTGAAAATAGCAAGACAATTACTGTTCATTAGCAGCGTGTCTAAATTGCGTTATTTAAATAAATATTAATCACAATCTTTATCAATTGTGTTTAGGCCAGTGGTGATGTTGCCATGGAAGAGGTAAGTACGATCATTAATTAGTATAGAGCCTCCAACTTAGAACTTTATGTACGAAATTTCAATTCTTTACATCGCTTATGGTCAGTGATGGAACGTTTTTACGTTTATTGATATTTTCAGGCTCCGCTTGTTGACCATTCAAAACGTTTGTACTATCCAAATTATTGCGTTCGACGTTAGGAGAACGCAATCATAATTTTGCGCAGGCGGAAAAACTCTCGATTTTGTGGTTGATCCAAATCGACGCCATTTTGTATTTCTCCGAGGGGGTCTGA
>JAOTRI020140637.1:0-10768 GCA_028564885.2 Zoanthus sanctaehelenae
AGCTAATACGTCATTTTTATGCTTCATTGGCCTATGAAAACACACCTCTCGGCCAATAGAAACCACTGTTCTATCTTCAATATTTTATAAAATAGCTTGCACTGAAACACGGGTCAATATTGCAGGGTTGAAAGCCAGGACCCGCGTAGCAATAATATCTCTGATCAGTGTACTCTTGTACTTCCCATAAAACACTTTGGTTTCGGCATTAAAACAGACGCTCTTCACTTGTACTTTATAGCAAAAAAATTTAACCAAGTTCAAAATCACGTTTTATCAGAATTTCAGTAAACTAAAATAGAAACAAAGCAAGTTTATGTTGAAACAAGGTAATTCCAAGTAAAGAAAATTTGAAAATATTCCTCAAAATGTATGAAAATGCATTGATCTGAAGCAACATGTACCACCAACAGCACTCCCACTTAGCAATGTCTAAATAACCAACATATTTCTTTTATTTAGTGTGTCTATTAGCCAACCTGTTTTTCAATACCACTTTCGCTAGGAGAACACTTCTATGACCGCTGTGTTGTAAACCACTTGTACAATATAAATATTATATTATCATTATTATTCTTATTATGATCCCAATACCTTAATAAATCTGTTCATAGCTGTTGACTGGGCAGCTCTCACAAGACCCTCGATCTCAGCACCACTGAAGTTCTTAGTTTGTGTAGCAAGTTCTGCTAAGTCCACATCTTCTGCAAGCAGGTTGTTCTCCCTCATTTTGGCAGTGTGAATCTCAATTATTTGTAGTCTACCTGACTCATCGGGTAAACCTAGGTTTGCACGAATTTAAAAGAGCTGTGATAAGGAACGAGAAGCGACAAAGACGCTAATACTAGGGTAAAGATACACTGAAAGATAACAGGTAATGTTTAAGGTCTAAGGAAAGGCATATAAAACACAAAAGAAGGCGTGTGAAAACGATAGCGGATGCGGTGTAAAAAGACGACAAACTGAAAGGGTAACAGAAGAGAAAGCATTGCATAGTTTATATACTGATGAACTGAGTCCGATTTGCACATTAAAAGTTATAATTATTCTATGTACCACATTCGCATTAACAAGACAACAAAATTTGTTTTGGCACTTCCATAGCATCATAAAATAATGGTCAAACACATAAACGAAATTGTTCCGGAGCTTGTGACACGATGAACGCTGAGATGTCGGAAACTATTATCTTTACTAGTGTATGTAAGTTAGTAATCGATACATTGACTAGATTATAAAATCTTGTAGATTGTTAATAAAAAAGACAGCAATTTATATATTCGCATTATATTTTAAAGGCACTGTAATAATTGTGATAAGAGCAAAGTGCAATAGTTCATACCCTAATTTCATTGGATGAAACTTTGATTATTGTGATTAAAAAAATAGTTAGATTTTTGTACCCTACCTATTGTTAACCAAAATGGTCTACATGATAACGTTAAAAAAATTCGGACTTGCACATAAGTTGGGTTTAGAACTCTGTAAACGCAGTATTCTATTGGTTCTACCCCAACTTTAGTTGAAAACATTTAGACGTTTATCAAAACTATAGGCAAGTCTTTGCTAAAAAACAAGATATGACGGCTCCAAAATACTCAAAACAGCTTGGGTTGCAAAACCTTTAATAGCTATATATTATCTTTAAAATCTCCATTACATCACAGGAGCACTGTTTAGCATATAAGTCGCACATTTTCTGAAGATATTTATTCTAAAAATAATCTCAGTTTTTGTATCTTTACTAGAAACTGGCTCACATATGCTAATGAGGGGAGGGAAGAAATGTCAAGAAAGATCAGCCAATAAAACTTTTGATAATTAAATTTGCTTCAATTTCAGGTAAGTGCAAGAGACAACCTACCAATTTCAACTTGAACTTCAAGACGTCCAGGTCGAAGGAGAGCATCATCAATCAAATCCCTGCGATTTGTCATTCCTAGAAGCGAGGAAGCTTACCTTTAGCTAAAACTAATGTAATGTAATCGATCAATAATATTCAAACCATGGGAAATAAGACTAAAGCATTTGCAAGCCAAGTGGCCCATGGAGGAAACACCATATTTCTCACTTCCGTAAGCTTGCTATTTTCACTAGTGACAACAGTATGTTATCTTCACTGATGAAAAGATTGTTACCACGGCAACCCTTGCAAACTCTTCGTTCACGACAGCTTTGTATTTGAATTTTAATTGAAGATTTTATCGATAAAAATAATAATAAATAGAATATTACATAGTCGCTTGAAGATACGGATTTTTTTCCTTGTAGTGAAAAGATCTCATTAAATTTGCTTCACTCAATCGTGAGATCTTTTCACCACTCGAAGAGAAAATCCTTATCTCCACGCACCCATAAACTATATCTTTAGTTTCTGCAGTGTTAGAAGAATGAGAGATTCTGACTCTGTGAATAGACACAACTTACACTGAAGAAAAAGACATTGTTGGAGGACAGAGAACTCATTGGCTATGCAAACCGCCCATGGCAAATATGTTACAAGTAATTGAAACAAGTGAAATTCTTTATAAACCAACCATTGTTAACATTAGCAGCATCATCAGTTACCTGACATTCTCTGCACGTTATGCTCCTTACGAAAATTACCTTACTTACGTGTAAACTGTTTTGATATGAACTCAACGATACATACATTTATGTACAAAATAGATTTCCAATTCCAAAATTCAAAGAATAAGACATTCTGGTGGTGAAGATAACGATGGTGGTTGATTTAGATGACGGTTGGTAATACAAATGGTGCTAACATGGTCTGTGGTAAAAAGAAAGGATCCCTTGTATATGAATCTATAGTTGCGAGCAGAATCGCCCCTTATCTCTCGTTAATGTAGTGTTTTATGAATGGGAGTCTCTGATGCTCCCCGGATAGGATACAATAAGCCACAGCAAGTTAACATCCAACCAAAGTTGGTATTCTATGTAGCGACCTCACAAGGACGAATATCTAAGTTAGGTCTGGTAGCAAACACATTTATACAAAATTTTCAAACTTGGCAGAGGCTTAGGATCGACCTAAGGAACCTGTCAATGGATTTTTCCGTTTGTTTTCCTATTTATTGCGAACTAATATACCTAACAAAAATAAACTCACCAATAAGCAGAACGTTGTTAAGTTGCTCAACTCCATCAATCTAAAACACATTGAAAGAAATACGTTTATCAAATGCTCACCTACTGACGGTAACTTCTTAAAGTTAAGGAAAATATTTTGCCAGAACCCAACCCCAGTTTCCCTTTCTCTTGTCTCGGCAGACAATAATGCAACATTAACATTATCAAGTAATTTCTGTAATAGTAGCAACAATTAAAAATGAGTATAAATGATATATTAAAAACACAATCACGTGTCAGATACGTCGGCAGGTTTTGGCTTGTTTTGTAAACTGACAAAATAGACTTATTCATAAACGGCTCCATTCAAGTATTTCTTTGTTTTTACTCTAATTCGTCTCACTTGCCGCGTGTACTTCAAACGAGCTTCTGGTAGCTAATTTGAATGTAGATATTTATAAGTATATCAAAATCACTGCCGCAATTTTCTCTTTCGTTAAAGGTCGTTGCCATTTAGAACAGCCGTTGCTATTCATTAGAACAGCCGTTGCTATTCATAACAGTCACTCCCATTTCAATCCACGTGAACAGTGACAAATAAAACGTGTTAAGTTCGCGAAAATTGATCAATTACATATTTGTGTAACTTTAAAATGAGAGAGCTTAGGGGTAAGCCTAAATGTGCGATAAACTGAATAAATTATTGTTCAAAATATTCATCCATTTGTCAACGTTTAAGGAGGAAAAGTCCTCCAGATGAACATACGTACAACGTTGTTACTCTCAGGCGAACCGTCAAAGTTCAAAGCTCGTCTACAGTCAGAAGGCATCACAACTAACAATATCGATGAATGGATTGTTGACTATGAAAACCACAACCATGTCTGTCTCAACATAAGGACGAAGAAAAAGCCAACTAGTGGGTATCCGATTCAAAATTCTTACCGATGTAACGCGATATCACGTTTTTGTCACAACTTGCGTCGATGGAAATGGCAACGATTGTTATGAATGGCAACGACAGTTTCGAAAACGGCAACGACAGTTCCAAACGGCAACGGCCGTTAAATAAATTGAAAATTGCATCGGCGCCATTTAATAAACGCAAAAAAACTTTGAGAACAATTATTTAGGCCATAGAACGCTATAGGTAAGGCAATCAACGATGGACCACTATAAACGCTTTTTAACGGTGTGTAATTTTACAGTTTTACAGCTCCAACTTACCTTGGCAAGAAGCTGGTTCACGACCGAGTCCTGCACTCCTGTTCCTCCCGTCTGCAAAAAAATAGTAAATTACACTTTTTGTGCTCGTTTCTACTATGGTACATCGTATTGTATAGGTCTGGGGTACAGTGTACGGTTCTGCAGTAAAATACATAGAGCTATAGTATACTTACGTTGTAAGAGTACCTTGACTTGCACACAGCATCAAAGTCAATGTTCTATCGCACAATGAATTGCTCTGCAGTGTACTTACGTCGTAAGAATATCTTAACTTGTACACAGCATCAAAGTCAATGTTCTACAGCACAATGGATTGCTCTGTAGTATACTTACGTTGTACGAGTACCTTGACTTGTACACAGCATCAAAGTCAATGTTCTATAGCACAATGTATTGCTCTGTAGGATACTTACGTTGTACGAGTACCTTGACTTCTACACAGCATCAAAGTCAATGTTCTATAGCACAATGTACTGCTTTGTAGTATACTTACATTGTACGAGTACCTTGACTTGCATACAGCATCGAATTCATCAAAAATAATAAGATGAAGTCCACTATTATCTCCAAACTGGAAAGCAAATAAAACAATTTTGAGTAGCTAGAAACTAATATTATCATTGTCAGCGGCATTATCAACAATTATCATCACCTTCAACATTCTACTTAATACTTATCGACAGCGAATGAGGATAACAGAACGTTTTGTGGTTTCGAGATAGCCGATGTTTCCTGGTGAAGGTCAATAGGAGTTCGTTATATGCTAATTGCCAAACAAAAAAATCGTTTTTAAAAAAAGTAGTACTCGAACTTTTTTGAAACTATAAAACCATATTAATTTACAAATAATTTACAATTCATTCGAGTTTTGTTATTTGTTTCTCCATAACATATTGTAACCCTTTGGGAGTTTTATAACCGTAAAAAAAGCTTGTTCAATTGCACGTGATATCACCTCTATCAATAAGAGTACTTTGATGGTCGGTAATTAATAAAATCAGCATAATCACCAAATTAACGTTACCATCATCACTTTCTTCATTAGTTTTTTTTTTACCTTCTTTTGTTCTTCTTCAGCCTCCGCAAACAGTTTTCTGAAAAAAAAAACTTAGTCAGCAGGAAAATGTTCTAACACACAAAACATAACATTAAAGAAACTACAGAGGCCTCCAACCTCCCTATTCTGCCTTCCATACCAAGAGACTAGCAAAGTCACCTCATCATTCGGTTGTGGCTGCGATAAAAACTGGGTAACACAGGTTTAAGTGCCATTCAAAGTAATATAGCAATTTTTCTGCCGTGGGTAGTTTGACATTGCAGCTATATTTGTTTAGAAAGTCATTTTTGTTTTCTCTCCGCAAATTATATTAGAGCTACAGTACGCTCTGGAAAATAAGGTAACCTACCTCGAGAGTCATTAAAACACCTATGGATTGGGGCACTGTACGACTTTAGAGGCAAGTATAATTAATAAGTAGATAACTCAGTTAGACTCAGACTGATTATTTATACACAAACTGCGACGCACCAATAATTGTCGAGGCAATATAAACTTTGATCTAACCCTACAATTTATGTGTACTGAAAATAAGTAATATAGCGCAAACGAGCCTCATGTAAAAACAAAGGTTGCACGAAAATGATTTGGAATCGATATACCATAGCAAATCTGCTAATAGTTCACCACATGTAATGTTCATCTTTAAGCTTTTTCTACTTTGAACTACAACAGACTCTCTTTAAGCAATAAATATATTTAAGATAATGTAAAGAACAAATGAATTTTCGTTAACGTATAAACTTATAGACAGGATTTAAATCACAGCAAATTAAAAAATATAACTACTTACAAGCTTCTAAAAATAATTCTACTTTTTCAAACTCTAATAGCAGAGTAACCCTTTCTTTCAAGTTTAACCATCGTACCTAATGTTGGCTTCAGACTCCCCAACATACTTGTTCAAAACCTCTGCAAAACGATGCAAAAAAAAATATTCTTGACGATTAAAGCTATCAATATCAATATGACAACCAAAAATTGCAGCAGGTAACCCAGTAGTGCTGTTAACCAGCGTCTAGTTAGTATTTGAAGACAAGGAACTGAGTATATTGGTCAGAGTGTTTTGCCCAAATTCCTTAAGGGAAAGGACATCATACAACCTTTACAAATTGTCGGTGAGGTGTAGTACGAACACTGTAAATAGCTTCAGTTGATTACAAACCTGTTCCCTCTTCAATACATAACTGCCACATGGCCACGACTGCTTTGATCTATTTATTACTAATGAGTACAAGGTTATGCTATCTAGATTAAGGAACATTCCTAATAATGAACAATACCAATCATACTTACCCGGGCCACTTATAATCTTTGGTTCACGTGTATTCAACATTTTACCAATCTGTCTAGCCATCAGAGTCTTGCCAGTTCCTGCAGTAACACAGCACACCATCAAGTTAAAAAGAGAAAAAAATGTAAAATAAGTGAGTATGAAGAGCACGCTACCACGGCATCACCACAACCATTACCTTTTATCAAGAATACAGCAACCACTTTTCTACGTATCATTACCTCTATAATGATCACTACCAATACAGAATCATTAAATCAATAATGTGCACTATCATTTTTACTACCAATGTCTTTGTCATTACTGTTTCAATTACCACAACCATTACTATTCACCTTGGGGACTTTCAAGTTTCGCCGGAATTGGTTTACTGTATTTACTTAAGTAATAAATTACTCTTGCTTGTATTATCACCGTTCTCGCCTCCTACACAGTGGGTGGGAGGTTGCTAGGGATAGAGGAATTATTAGAATGGAACAAAACTTCAATAGGGGGAGTTTATGGAAAGCGATGGACGATTATTGAGAACTGCTATAATCAGAAAGAAGAAGTGAAAGGAGAAGAGTTTTTTGACAGAGAAGAACTATTATACACGGAAGGAAAGTTAGAAAAAAAGAAGACAATATAGGGGCTTAGTATAGCGATAATTGGTGAAGAATGGTATTACAGTACACCGTATGAGAGAATGAACATACATTAGGAAAGGAGACTTAAAAATAGAAAAAAGATCAAACACCTTTAACAACAAATTTCTTTGTTTATCTGCCTTTATCGAACAGTTATCAGTTTCAAGAATCAAAAGTTAAAACTTAAAATATAAATAATTCAAATGCTAAACGATGATAATGTAAATAAAACATATTTCAATTTATCTGACCTTTTCATTTTACGGTAGAAGACTAGGCAATCGTTTTTGACAGCAAACTTAAAACTATGGAACGTTAGGAGGGAAGGAGGAAGGGGAATGGCTTAATTTCAAAGACGACTATTAGATGAGGGTGTAAGGATTTAATGCTGCACTTGTTACCTGGCGGTCCATGTAATAAAATTCCCTTCACATGCCGCAATCCTACAGGAATACGAAATATTGATTTATACCATTGTCAACAAATTTGTTCACCTTTTAAAACATTTAGTTGCAGTAAGGTTGTATTATTATCAAATAATTTTGTTATTAGTTCAGATTGGCGCTTAATATTAAATGAAAAAGCAAATGGAATTCTTATTATTTATTTTAAATTTCAGTTAGATCATTTTCGGTCAACGTAAACTAAATTTTAAAAACTCCAAACTACCCATCTATAATTCAAAGATAGAATTACAATTCATTTCTTATCATCGCCTAACCACGAACAACTGAATCAATTGCTTTGGTTGTTCCATCTAGGTCTGTCACTACTGAGGGCGTCTTTATTGCACCTTGTAGCCACATGTTACCATAAGAATAGTAATGTAGTTTTTTTACCGGTCGCACCAGTAAAATGTTCCTTTTCACATTGTGATAAACATCAAACTTACCCAGCTTCTGAACAACGTCAGCGGGGAACAACCTCGTTGCAAATGCTCTTCTTACGATATTGGAGAATTCCTGAAACAAAATAAAATCTTGTTGATACATTTCCGTGACAGGCACCAAAACTCACTGATGTGTTGGGAACCGAAACATTTGGACACAAATTGTAATACTAAACTCAAACAGTTACTTTTCAGCACGTGCCACAAGTGTACTTGTCAACAGTCAAAGAACACTACTTGCACACCCCACAGCACTACCGCTTTTAAAAACTTTGGAGAGTGGAAATGAAACACTGAAATCGATAATACTTTCAGTATTCCTTTATCTTCCTTATTTCAAGGGCGAACCAAATATGACTGCAAAGAAAACAGATGGCGACGAATTGTAACCATTGTGTTGATAGTCTGTCTTTTGTGAAGGTCTTTGTTTCATTTACTGAAAATTACTGACAACGATGCAATTTGTAGTTTGGTGCAGTTCTTCCCCTCAGGCTTAGAAGTTCAATCAAGGATTGGTAGGTAAATGAGTACCAGCATCTGCAGGGAGCTAACCTGCAGTGGATTACAATGTCGTTACATTGCTGAAATCGGGGATAAGCGCAACTCATAATATAAAGAATTTAGCTTATCATTACCTAATTAACACCTATTCATGAAATAAATTATCATTTTCCTAACCTTATCAAGGCCTCCAATGCCTAATTTAGTAAAGTCCCAATCGCGACTGATGATTGACTGGGTAGCGGCTTTGCTTAGAAAATAATAATAATATTATTATATTAGAATGGAACTTAAAATATTACTAAAGATTAAATTTCAAGGTTAAAGGTTGTTTCATAAATTTATATACGATTTTATAGTTTTTCACTACCCGCATTTTGGAAGGCTTACTAAGGCGACTTGAAATAACTTAAATCGTTTAAAGTCTAATACAGCCAATCAAAAATTACCAAAAATATACTCTTAAAAATCTTGTTTCGGGTAATTAGTAAACAACAGAAATCTGAAGAAAAATACTTGATTTAGCTTGGATCGATCACATAATTTCCATGTAGAGCAAATGAGATTCTTATTTACTATAGAATGTTTAAAATGTGAAGAGTGCTTGTAAACGTAATAAAATGGGTTCTGTAAGGAACATTTTACATTAGTTGGAATGTACGTTTTTGTGTAGTATCAATATGATTTAGGTATAATAATCTGTGTATCACAACTCCAGACTATCGATCTATAGTGTAACTTACAAGTTAATTGTAATAGGTGATGAGTGCTAAGACTACACAGACTTCGAATTTGAGAGAAAAAGTCGATTCAAGTGTGCACAAACGTACCAGTTCGCTTATATTTCTTTGTTCTAAAACTCCACACAGTAGCAGCTTATTTTGAATGATAAGATTACAAATTTTAAAGAAATCATGTTTCGAAAAGAGTAGTAATTATATTTTTCATACCTAGATAAATAGGAATTTCCAATTAAGTCCGGCAACACAATAAGTTGAGGGATAAAACAAACATTCACAGTCCTTAGCAAAACTGTAAACATTTTGCTATCTCATTCATTTCATAAAGCTCGTTTTAAAAACTATCCGAACAGTTTCGTGGTTCAATTTTATGGATCTGAACGCTATTTTGTGTGAGTGAAAAGTACTGACAACAACAAAGCAAACAACATTAGGCACCTAGGCAAAAGCCACTCAATGTTTTTCAACGTCAAGCTCTAAGATAATTCTAATCAAAACACTGCTAAAACAAATTGCATTGTAAGCATTCTTTGCCACTGTGTGACTTTCAAATTCGCACAAAACGATTTTAGTTCAAAAGTAAATAGTAATAGACTCCTATGACATTTTGGTAATACCAAGTTTCCTGTCGCGTGAGCATGAGAACATGCGTGAAAACCATGATCCATTTACTTTGTCTGGAGTTTTGTATATTTTTTCGCCTATATATTTTTGTTTACACAAAAATTCAAAACACAAACATGATAAGAAATTCGCGAAATAAAAATTCTCGATTTGCAAGTTCCAATAATCGACTCGCTATTAATTTTGCAGGTTGCGATGTGCTAATTCGAACCCTGTACATTAGTTGTTATACTATAGTTCCTTTAATGTACTTGTATTGTTACTGTAAAGGGAGAAGAGTAAATCAGTGATAGCATGGACGCGATCAGCTGGTTTTCATTTTTCTGTGAAATGGACTAGCCGTATTACACTTGGTTCATCTTTCCAAATTGCTAGTGACGTCCTTGAATCGATTAGCTCAATACGGTATAGATGTTGTAGTTTAAAAAGAATTTTAATTTAAAATGATTTCAAACTAGGTCAATTCAATTCAAACTGGGTGAAAATGATTTAGACTAGGTTAAATCAGTTCAAACTAGGTTACTTTTGTACCAAATGTCTGAAAAAATCTATTTCTTTTTTTTTTCTCTTATCCTTTTTATTCCCCTCCTATACCCTTTTCCTAACCCCTCCCCACTTTACCACCTTTAACCTCCCCCCTTATAACCCAGCTATTACCTTTTTTCTTTTTTTTAATTTTTTGGTACTCGCAATGATTTGAACTCTCAACCTCTGGATCTCTAGTCCTCTTACTTATAC
>JAOTRI020140647.1:0-10768 GCA_028564885.2 Zoanthus sanctaehelenae
AAAATATCCTGTTTGCAAAATGGTATAAACATGTGTAACCTACAAGACAACTGTGTTGTGGAAACGAAAATCGCCGGCAAGGTCCAAAATTTGCTGGATATCGCCGGCAGCCGGCCGCTATTTTGATCCCTGAGTATTGTCACTATAACAAAATACTGTACTTGCAGCACTCACTTTCTATTAGAAATAGCTAGTATTTAACAAAACCTTTAGACAGATGTAAGTAAAACTAATTATTTTTATGGCTGATAAAGGTATTTGTCATCCTAAAACAAATATAATTTTATTGGAAATATCAGACTGAGGTTTTGACACTGACAATTTCGACACTGAGCATGTTTACGCTTTTATTCGAAAACTAGTTTACAAACAATTAAGATTGATCATGCCTCCCACCTCTACAACCCGGGATCGATTCCTGGGCTCGGCATGTGGGCTGAGATTTGTTGATCTCAATCTGACTCTGAAGGTTTTTCTCCTGGTACTCTGGTTTTCCTCCCTCAGCAAATTTGGCTTTCAAGCCAAGAGCATAGTAGTCAAGCGATGGGCAGCTACTTCCTTCACAATTGATGATCTTGAATAAAGTATTTATTTCATTTATTTATCAATATGGAAAACAAAATGTTACTACAAAAATGTTATGTTTAATTATGGTTGTGAAAGGTAAAGCACACACTGAGATATTTTCTTTTTTTTATTTCCAAATGATAAAACGAAAGCATCAGTGCTTGCATTGCTCAGTTCTGTCCTACTAAAGCTTTTGATAGAGTTTATTAGCTGATTAGAAAAAAACCTTAGCTAATAACTTAGCATTCTCTTTTAGTATCACCATCAACAAATGTGTCTGCACCTAAGACAAGTATGTCTAGCAATATGTTGAGTATAACAACCAGTACTGCCTACACCTCAAATGATACTGGTATGCAAAAGTTCTGTTTCTTTAGTATCAGGGTTGGGGGAAGGTATTATGGATTGGGGAGGGGGGTCCACATTTTTGTAAGGATGTTAAACTCTAGGTCCAGTTTCCAGGGTACAGTACTTTAAAGAACCCACATATTGTTGAAAAGTCTAATTAATCTGGGTAATGTTCCTGGTGTTGTGGTCTGTCGTCATTACTGAGAGCATCAATACTATTATATATTGACTGCACCACCATTGCAGACTGTCTAAAACCTTAAATTGTTAAAAACTGTGTTTAATTGTGATGTGCATATTCATACATAAAAATATAAGTTTTAGATAAATTATTATTATTATTTATAATCTCGCTTTTAATTATAACACTGAGAGTTTTTGGAAATGAAACTAAAATAACATCTACATGTTTAAATTATTAAAAATGGTATAAACGTCGTATAAACATTGGTTTTTTGTTTGTAATGATAAATTGTTTAAATTTCTGTCTTTACAATTCTATGGTGTAAATATATTGACATAGTTAATTAAAATTATAGAATTATTATGAAAATATTAATTTATATTAATTAATTTCTTTATAATGTTATGCTGCCGTAACATTTGCACTTTTTTATGCTGCAAGAACCAGTATAAAGTTTTTCAGCACATAAAAGTAACTTGTGATTATATTATGGGAATTATAAACATTTGAGTACTCTAAAATAACCACTTTTTAATACTAATTCAGCCACAATCAAGGATCAAAATGTAGTTACCTGATATATAAAAAGAGTTTATTAATATTCTATGTTAATTTTAAACTTTGTATTTTTTTTCGTAAAGTGTTCTTTAATTTGTATATAAGTTTTCCATCAGTATTAAAAATAGGAATAAAACAGTTAAAATTTACAGGTCACCAGCAGCAAAATCACATCAAAGTACATACTGCATCAGTGAAAGAACCTTGAACTGTAAATGATTTTGTCCTGGGAAAAGACGAAGGATGTTCCCACCAGAATTTGGGAGAGTGTGTGTTGCTGAACCTTCATAAATTGGCAATTTATAAAAAGAACGTTTCAGCTGTGAATGATTTTGTCTTGGGAAAAAGTGAAGGATGTTCCCAACAGAATCTGGGAGAGTGTGTGTTGCTGAACCTTGAAATAGCTTGACTTAATTACCATGTTCTAAACTAGCGTATTGAGATTCTTTAAAGTCTGTTTTATTTGATTATTGAAAATACATCTAAACTTGAGAATGAGTGATCAGCAAGTAATAGTTATATAAAGATATCAGGCTTGTGAATCACAAAAAATATTTACATAGTTATACTGTTATTAAAACCCAGTCAAACCAATTTTTATCCCAAAAGAATCAATGCATCTTGTATGTATGAAAGTGCCCCCCGTATGGAAGTGCCCCCCTTATGGGAGTGCCCCTCTTATGGGAGTGCCCTCTTCCCTCCCTGTACCCACTTTTGTTCCTGTAAATAGTGAATGTAATATGGGAGTGCCCCCCTCCCCTATACCAACATGTACCTTCATATTGAATATATAGGAGTGCCCCCTCCCTATACCCACATGTACCTGTATAGTGAATATATGGGAGTCCCCCTCCCTATACCCACATGTACCTGTATACTTCATATATGAGAGTACCCCCCTCCCCTATACCTACATGTACCTTTATAGTCAATATATGGGAGAGCCCCCTCCCCTTTACCCTTTTGTACCTGTATAGTGAGTATATAGGAGTGCCCCTGCCCTCCCCTCCCCTCTCCTATAAAATTATAGTCATAAGAGCTATCATGTTGTCCAATGACTGATCCTTTTTTCCATTTTTTGGACAATAATTTTATCCAATACCATTCTGACTGACTTTACTACTGTGGAAGGGCAAGCATTGTTAGTATGTACAGCTGGTGAGATCTATATTGTGTGACCACAAGGCCCTCCAGCTCTGCTGAAATTTAATTTATGTGACTTTCTTTCACACAGAAGTTAACTCAGCTTTCCATCTATCTGGGGTAGGTAAATGAGTACCAGCTTTTCATGGGAGATTTGAATATTTGTGTAACTTTCTTTCTTGCCTAAGTTGAAGTTCTCAGCTTTTCATCCTTTTGGGTAGGTAAATGAGTACCAGCATCTGCTGGTAGCTAACCTGCGATGGATTAATTAGTGTCCCATCCAGGGGAAGTTAATAACTCAAGTATGCTATTTCACTATATAGGAACCAGAGATAAGCACGGCCCCTTTGATTTAAAGGGATATACTAATTAGTGAATTACATCAAGTTCCTAATTATGTTTTTCTTTTTTTAACTTTTGGTAATCATTTCCTTGTTAAAGTGAAACAAGTTTTACTAAAATTGCAGTAGTCAAGGTTAAATGTCAAATTACTGTACATGTATAATGTAGTACAACAAACAGAATACTATAAACATAATTAACATATTTGTTGTTGGTTTTTAGGTAATGCAACATTAATGCCAACATCTAGTTTGCGAGTTCGGTCAGTTTCACCAATGACAGTTGATTCTGTTTCACCAGCTACTGTTAAATCAGTTTCATCGATGGCACCACCACCAGGAACCTCAGCTGTGAGGAACACTACATTCACTTCCCTTACTCCAAGTACAGCCATGCCTCTACCATCCTCCAGTACCAGTGTTACACCAACAAAACCAACCCAAAAACCAAAGCCTCAACCTGGCCCCAAAGATGACCATGAGAGACATTTTGATACTGCTTCATTTTTTGGTGGAATAATTCTTGCGTCAGGGCTGTTTGTTTGTGGTTATTTTATTTGGAGATTCTACAAAAACAGGCGGAGTTACCACCATTTGTAATTGTTGCAAAAGTCATAAAATAACTCATGCAAAGAAGTTTAGTAAATTAGAAATGTGAATTTGATTGAAGTTGTATTAATTGTTAAATATCAGTTACAATTATATAAAATTAATAATCTAGTTCTGTTGTAGTCAATTACACAAAGTTTTTAGATTCAGTTAGATGCATGAAAAGGGTAATGTTTTTCTGATAAAAACAATTTATTAGACTGTTTTTTATACAGGTTTTGGTACAAGTTTCTACATGCAATTTTGCATGTACATTGCTTTTGTATTTGGGTTAATTTTATGGGTTTTTCATATTCAGCTTAGTTGTTAAAAATATCAGGTCAATTATATTTATTACTGAAAATATTAATGTCAATATAATCTTGCATTTGATGCTTCATTTGGTGTTGAATTTCATTGGATGTCAAAGTTGAGAAGACAAGTTCAAAACTTTCTCAGTATAAATAATACAGTTAGAAATGAGGATTAGTAAAAATTAGTAAATTTATCAACTGCAACAATTAATGAACTTGTTCAACAACAAAATCGACTAAAAAATTCTTTTTTCAGGTAGAATTTAAAACATACAGTACTGTAGCCCAAGGCAAGATTTTCACTAACAAATTTGTTCAGGTTCATCTTCTAAAATTTGTACAGTTAAACAGAACTTCATTGATTTAATTAACATGATACAAATTCTGATCAAAATATTGGTAATTATAAGTTTTTAAATATGTTTAAGTTTAAAACTATACAGCTAGGTTATTATTTTATTATCAGTGGTATACACTGTAATATTGTAATAATAATATTAATTTTAATCAGGTTTGAGCACACAAGTTTTCTTTACGCATTTGATAAAAAATTTGTAACATTGTCTTCATTATTGAATTATTGACTCTTGTTTTTGAAACGTTGTCAACATTTGCATTAATTTTGTTGCACTTGCAGTATAAGTTTGGTTTGCAGTTAAAATACTGTTGGTATTATTATTAATTACACAGGACTTGTAGAGTAAAATATTGTTGGGACACTCAGCTTGAAAACAGGCTGATAGCTTTTAAAAGTTAATGAAGATCGGGTTTTAAACTAGCTAAAATAAAATAATATACTTCTATCTTCAGATACTTTTCACTAGCACTTACAAAATAATGTAAAATTTCTCAAAACAATTTTTGCTTGCTTACTTATAATTGATTTATGGTGATTAAGAAGTTATTGTATAAGTTTGACCTTTTGCATGTACATGTATTGTGGAATAAAAGAAGCAATATTTTGAGTTTAAGATTCAGTACTTCATTTATTATTTTTTTAGATAACTTTTAATGTTTTTAATATTTTTGCAATATCTTTTTTTTGTGATTATCCAGATCATTTAGTAACCCTAAGAAAGCTACATATCTAAATCTGTGTTCTAGTGTGTACTATTGTCTACTTAGCAATTAGACCTCGACAAAAAATTGGACTACCAGTGAATAGTTTAGATGAGGCCATAGGCCAAATGGGCTATTCAATCTCATATTCCTTAAGGGTGAGTGGTCTAACTGTAGTACATAAGCCTATGAATTGGTCAAAAAAGGATCTATTGTAAAACCTAAATTATTGATGAAATATTCCACTGATCTTATAGCAAAGTAGGGCTCATCGTTTTGATCCACAATTTTTTTCTCTGCTAGCAGGATATCATAAATGGACCTCAAGTAGAACAGCCAATCTGATTGCAAGATGCATGTTAGACCATTTGTAGGTTTTTACTAATACCAAATCACACATACAAAACTTGCTTAAATTTGGCCCAGGTAATTTATAAGGATTCATAAACAATATCAAAATTTTAGATTTTATTGAGATATAAGGTATAATATTCATGTTTTATTAACATCGTAAGTCCAAAAGTCTTTTTCTCCCTTCAGGGCAAAATGTAATTATCTCAAAACACAGACACTTACTATGATAATGGTATCCAGTCCAAAATGTCAGTCGAAATTTTTTTTTCTGATATCAACATTAGTTGACATGCACTTTGTGTGAGTATTTAACCCTTTCAGTCCCAGTTGAATTAATAAGTTCTCCCAACTTGAGCTCATACTGTTCATTGAACAAGTTTGAGAGAATTTCACTCTTAATCTTCAGTGTATTGCTTTGCTTGATCAATTCTCGTTTTCTCATTACCAAATGCCATATTTTGTACTTGATTTGTAAGGAGAAGTTGAATGTTGATAATTGATTTGGAGTGAGAGGGTTAAAACAAAATTAATATATATCTCAGTAGGTAGAACGTGTGACAAGTAACCAGGGGGTTTATGGATTTTATTTGTTAGGGTCTTCAGACAAAAATAATGTTGGTATAGTAATTACAATTTGCACATAGTCAGCCTAAAACTTGATTTGACTTCTTGGAAACAAAAACATTCATTGATAGCCTATTTAATATATACAATGATTGTTAAATGAACTTTATCAAACTGTTTGTCAAAATTGTGTGGAAATGTTGCAAGAAGACTGCAAACTTTCATTAAAGTTCTGCTTGTAGAGATCATCTATCATTTTCCTTTTTCTCTGAAGTAGTCAGCTGAAAAAGGGATTATAAAACTATTAATTTCAAGTCTACTATAATTTATACACAAATTATTAATATTGATTAATAATAATAATAACAATAATAAAAATAATAATAACTTAATTATTGATAATGATGACAATAATGATAATCATAATAAATTTTATGTCAGTGGTATCCCACAACTAGAGGCTCTTTAATATAATCATTGTAATATCTAATAATAATTTATTTAAAAAATATAATAATTTAATTAATAACAACAATAATAATAATAATAATAAAGTTTATTACAGTGGTATCTCACAACTACATAGAGGCTTTTTAGTTGTAATGATTGTAATATCTAACTATTTAATGAATCATTGATGTTCAAATCTTATAATTATATTAAGAGGTCATGGCGATGGATTGGACACACACTGAGGAGAGATAATGGAAAATTGCCAAAGTAGCACACGAGTGGAATACACAGGGAGAACAAACAAGGGGTGCCCCATACAGAGTTGACGGAGAACACAAATAGCAGAGATTAAACTGAAAAACATCACTCAATTAAATACTCTGATAACTTGCAACTCAGTACGTTCTAACCAAAAATATCAAGAACTAGGATCTTTGAAGGAGGTCTATAAAAAAACTATGCAAACGGTACATACCAAGTCTTTCTACAGCTTCAACACAAACACTTGGACTCATTTCTGGAGAGTACATGCCCACAATCATCAGAGTTGCAGTTCTGACCACAATGATTCCTGAACTACCCTTGGGAAAACATAAAGCCTTATCTGATGAAGTTTTTGATTGTGAGATATACTGAACATTGTACTTAGAGGAACCAATAAAATCTTAAATGGAAAAATATATATGGACTACAAGTAGCTATAGCAATAACATTATCGCATTTGGCTTTGGTACCCTGTGTGACTTCTATAGCCTGATGCATGTCTACTTGGGTATCCTGTGGTTATTAGTTAATATGCAACCTCATTCTGTTAGTACATAAAAAAACATGACAAAGTAGTTGCTGCTGATATCAGCTGTAGCTACGAAATTGGAGGTGATGGCTTTCTGGAACGATAATTAGAGCAAAGTAGTCTAGGAGCCAGATTGGCAATAATCTCTTTTTAATCATGAACATAACCCTTAAAATACAAGTCAGTAATTTCAACACCTAACTTCTCTTTACACTGACATATAAAAGAGTAAACATTTGGCAATGAGAAAAGATAAAACAAAGCAAATTAATAACGATTAAAATTAAAATTCCCACAAACTTTTGTAATTAAAAATAAAGGTGTGTTCTGATTGGCTGTTTTTGATATCACCACCTGTGATTGGTATGAATGGCTGATACGTGCTGTATTTCACCAATCTACTATGTAGATTGTATTGTTATAAGTATATACGATAATAGTATATTATATTACTGTAAATAAATTGGTTTTACAATTTTATCCTTAGCACAAGAACAATTGTAAACATATGCATGTAGTCACAAAATTCTCCCAACATTAATGTATTCCTCTTACATTTTTGGCATAGACAGAAAATCTATCTGCTCTCACACAGTCATACAATTTTTCCTCGAACTTAACACCATCTCGTCTGGCTGTGGCCGTGTCTAAGAATGCGTTTGAAAGTGCAAACATATTGTCCAGGGAAGGCTGGAAAAAAATGTTCATTTTTGAGAGGATTCATATGGCTGGTCTCAAATACATTCACAAGTTTCTTAATTTCAATCTTTCAAGAAACTTACCGAGAACCCAACTGTACTGGCACGAAGGGAAACATCCTTTCGTCTGATAATAGCACAATGTTGAACGTGACCGGTTGCAATAAGTGAATCGTGCAAGAGACTTTGGAGTTGATTCATATCTGAGTTCTTGCACCAGTTCAGGATTCACACTTCATAAATATACAATAGGAACCCTCGCAGATATTATTAGAAATCATTCAGGATCCAAGAAAACGAGAAATCTTTGTTTCTGAAAACTTTCCAGTTCATAAATATTGAAAAAACAAAAAAAGTGGCGCGTCTTCTGTGAGCGTCAAAAGGCTCTTCAAGGGTAGGGTGAGGTAGAATTTAATCTTTAGTCGCTTTTGACTGAGACTTGATTGCAAAAATCAATTATGTTTTAAAACTTATTCACGATAAAGTACAGCAATTTAAAAATAAAGTTTTAGACCTAAATTGTTTGAAGCTGCGATAATTTATTTACATTTTGTTTTGTTTCTTTTACTTATCCTCCCCGCCACACAATGTAAATTTCACTAGTAACCATGGCAATATTCATGATTTACATGTGAACTTTCTATTGGGTTGCAAGAAAAAAGTATATTGAACATCGCACGGTGTTGTTGACATATTGTTGTTATGTGTGTCGATAAAAACCAATTCTAACAACAGCAATCTAGCTTGTGATTGAAGAAAATAAATTGAAGAATATTATGCCAAGAATACGGCGACCAACAAATGGCAGAGTCTCAGTTCAGACACCGCATCAGATCGAAGACATCGTATCCGATAGCAAAAGCTATAATATTTCCAAGGTATTTATTTGAGGATAGCAATTAATCCACCTTTTTGCTGAAATTGTTTAACATTCAAAGTGGTGTAAATTTTAACACAGGAACTAAGTATAAAGAACCGCAGAGCTGCTTCAGCCGGAACCGTTGGACGACAAGATGAAGTTGACTATAAACTCAAACGAAGTTGTTCTGAAGACGCTATCAAAATACAGAGCTGGTTAAACGAGAAATCGGTTCGAAATATCCAAGTATGTTGTTACATCAGCGTTACATATGTTAGCAAACCTATACCGGAAAAACAGATTGTTCCTCCGGTTTGATAAATTAAAGTCAGGCGTCATATTATAATGCACTTGATTTTTAACTTTTGCTATTTTTCTTGAAGGTACAATGAATTAATGCATGTCTTCAGTCATTAGTATACTTATGTATAGTGGCCTTGTGAAATGCCAAATTTTATTAAATACTTTGTCTGGTGTCTGAAGTTTATTAGTTTAGTAAACTAATTACGTGTTAATGAATAGCACCAGTCTAAATTTTTAGTTAGTACTCAAGGTAAACAAAGTTTCAATTTCCGGTTACAAAATTTAAAACCTCCATTTCTTTTTCGCTTTATTTATTGCATTTTCAACAATTTAGAAATTCATTTATTTTGTTATCCAGGCATGGTATTGGATATTTATAACAGATGATTAATACTTTTAATATATTAAAACTTGAAATATTTTAGGAAAAGACAAACTTTGAGTCGAGATCAACAAGAAACATGTACCAAACACTACTGGAAAATGAAAATACTTTTGTGAAGGTAAGGAATATATATGTAAAAACTATATATGCATGACTACAGTTTCCAAAGGTGGTTCGTTCTATGCAGAACACAACCTAGTTTCAGATTTCACCATCAACCAGGATCATACATATGTTTAGGTGAAGGAAAAAGTAGTGGAAGATTCAGCCCATCAATAATAAATCAATACAATATTTTTTAAAAAACGAAGAAATATAAAAGCCTGTCTCTATATAGGAGACTGTTGTAAAGGCATGGTAGAATTCGCCTCTGCTATCAAAAAATGTTGGTTATAATGGCCCTGGTGACAAACATGTGATACATACAGTCAATCAATTACTATGGATTACGGTGAAATCCTACTGCCTGTCACATGTGCCCCCATGAGTGAGTATAGCATGACTGTTTATTACTTTGATCTATGTATTAAATACAGAGTAAATGATATAGTAATAAATATGTTACAAATTATACACTCTATAAAAAGAGAGTAAACTTACTGAAATTTTGGATGTTAGTTTTTTGTTGGGTAAAAACAAAAAGCATCTTTCACTCTGATGAAGGGCTAATGTCCAAAAAGTCAGTAAATGTTTCTCTTCTTTTTATGGTGACATGTATAATTTACATATTTATCACTAAAGTGATTCTTTGGAAACACTGACATGTAGGTCACACTAACTTACTGCAAGATATTTTCTTTCAGAATAAACTATTTGACCTTATACGGCATAGTTGCCAAATGATAAAGAAAAGTTTTTGCCTACTTTAATATTTTATTACAATAAATTACTATTAATAGCAATTTTTCAGTGTTGACTGCAGAAAAGATTCAAAATGTTTTAGCAATTGAATTACTATGCAGTGGTGTACCAGGGGGATTCCAGAAACCACCTTTTGTATTCAAGGAACCCCCTAGGTAGTTCTCAATCTTGTTCTCTTATTTTTCGTGATTTTATCCCAACAGTTATTCATTTTGTTCGATGCTTGCCATATGAAAAGTGAATAATAATTGCACTGTCTGTTTCAGCTTTCTGGGGTATTCAAATGAACATTAATACAACATTCACTACATATCTAATACGTTTGAGAGCCTCTTTATCTGACTGCAAAGCGCGCCATCTGTTCAGACTATTTTACCAAAAGATGCTTAAGTTTGA
>JAOTRI020140658.1:0-10767 GCA_028564885.2 Zoanthus sanctaehelenae
CAACAGCAGAATCCGGTAAATCAGCATGTAGCCAAGACTCAGTAACAGCAACAAAATCAACAGGATTAAAAAGAAGCGAAGCACGAAGTTGATCGATTTTCGGGAAGACGGAACGAGCATTGCACAGTAGAACAAACGGCAAAGACTAAACAGTAATTTTTTTGTTAAAAAAAGAAATCTTTACCAGTGTATGCAACTTTGCTCCTGTTGAGTTTACGCAGATAACAGCCATGTTGCGGCGATTTTCAATAATAGGAATTTGGTGTAGTTTGGAGCGTGATTTAACACCAGCATGTAAACCACAAGTCTTGAGAATTTGAAGATCTTTTAGCAGGTAAAATAAACTATCAGAGATAAAATGACTCCAAACTTTTCGATGCAGTACTGTAAACATCCATAATTGCCTCATTGTAAAAGCTAACACTTTTACGTACAGAGATTTTACTCTGTAGCTATAGACCCAAAAGAGATAGCAAAACTGCAGCAAAAAAGAAAAAATTGAAGAGTCTAAAAAGAGCGGCCATTCTCGGCGCTGTACATAAATTATACCTCTGTCCAGTTACAAGAAATATCTGGTTCTTAATATCTTTTTGTCTCACTTGCAGCTTTTCTTGGCTGTCCTTATTCTTTTTTTTCTTTTTCCTGCTGATGCCAAGTTATGGTCAAGGATTTGAATGCCAGATATTTGTCGTACGATTAAGAACTGGATGTGATTTGAGCGACTGGGAAATTCCAGCAACTCCTTTAGACCATCAAAACGAAATAGTTATGCAGCAATCAATGTTGCCCATTGGTCAATATTCATCCAATCAGTACACAGCTGCTTGTTCCTGAGTTCCACAGGAGGGTAAACGATAGCGAATATCAGAGTAATTTATTACCAAAACAAGTATTCTTTTATTTAACATTTTATTTATTTTCTTTTCTATTACTTTTTCAAAATGGGGAGATTTTCTGTAAAATGCGGGAGAGCGGGAGATCAAACTAAAATGCTTAAATCTCCCGCAAAATTCGAGAGTTGGCAGCTGTGCGTAGTGTCTACCTGCATTTGCGCAGTAGACACTAAAATGCAAGGTGACATCGTTTCGCCATATCTTGTTTGTTTCTGTTATGTTTTATTCTTCTATGATAAAGAAAAAGATTGAGAACAATTGCAGCCTGAAATCGTTTAAAAATCATGGTGACAATGAGCCTCTTTTTAAGTTAGAATCAATTTCATAAATAAGAACAGCTAGTCAGGCTCAAATTTTCAGAAGATTAAAAACAATTCTTTTCACGTCGCTGAACTAGAATCCTTCCTACCCCCTAGCTGATTGTGATCATCTACAGTTTGTTATATAATTCAGGGCTCGAAATGATTAAAAAAAAATCATCGTTGCATTTCTGCCGGGATTGTAAAATTTTTGGCGCAGAATTAAAAACAGTTATAAAGAAGTTAAAAGAATAATGACTTCTGGTGGACACTTTTTTATTAGCTGTTGGAAATGTAGATTGGTCGCGAAATTGCGACTGCTGTTGTAGCTTTTGTCGCAAACGGAAAACTTTAGTCGCAACTGCGACCGTATCAGTCGCATTTTCGAGCCCTGTAATCTTTATTTTAAAAGCTTAGAAGCTGGTTCGTTTGTGATACCGAGGAGAAAATTAAAAATGAATTAATCAAAATGATATTTTTATCTGTAGATGTTGGTCTTACGTCGGACGAATAGGCAAAAAGCAACAGATCTCACTTGCAAGAGGATGCTGGGGAAAAGGAACTATCATCCATGAAATCGGTAAATTCACAATTTAATTCCTTAAGTCCTCCATCTTTTTAGGTCGCATAACATCTGATTTAGTTCTCAAGCAGACTGTTTTTAAGTTCTCAAAAGTTGTAACAGTTAATCTATGCTCGATACTGTTCAGCCATGACAAGATCCCAAGTGGATTAGTGAGAACTAAAGTGTCTCTTTATTTGTCTTAATTTTATGTTCACATTTTACTGCCCAGAAACTCTTTCATGGTTTATAATCTTAAGAATCGTTCTATTTTTTTCATGTTAAGATAATACCTTGAATTCAATTTTAAAAACAAAATTAAAATCCTTAAAAATTGCCGTTCAAGTTGAATATAGGTTTCCAACTGCTTCATTTAATTACAAATATTTTTATAGATTTTCAACAAATAGGGTTATACGACTTCCTCAAATAATACGGTACTTTTTAAGCCCTGCCCACCCCCTACAGTATACTATAATTTGATCTTGAAAATCTATAGGTCATGCGTTGGGTTACCTTCACGAGCAATCCCGTCCTGACCGAGACAATTATGTCGAAATCAAATTTGAAAACATCAAAGCAGGTTAGTATTAAACAACTTTTTTGGAGCTATGGTCAATATGATTAACATAACTTATATTTAAGTTTTTTGTTGTATGGGCATTCTGTGTTACCCCACGTTGTTTCATACCATCTATCATTTAAAGTAAATTCATGTTACCATTTTCCTCAAACTGCGTTCACACCAGCGTATCTATGTGGCTTTTTAACCCAACTCAATAGCACATTTCTTTTTAGTATTAACAGGCTATGCTTCACCGTTTCTATATCGCTTTCCAAGTTTTCGCAACATAAATACTTGGAATAAAGAATTAATACAATCGTGCGAAAAATTGGTTCTGGCCAATTTCGAAGAACTGTTTATTGGCACTCTGGACTGACAAAAACTTAAGTTTGTTCCGGTCAAATAGACCGGTCAGCAGTTTGTCATTCATGGACAAGGGGCCGAAATGGCAAATGTACCTGATCTCGCCAGCTGCAATCTGTATCCTTGCGATTTCTTTAATGTTGGGGGGTTGGGTTTGTTCCGCACAAAAATTTCCCAAGTTTCCCAGAATGCAATGCGCAAACCGCAAGCTTGTTGGAAGGAGTTTGTAAACTGAATTGTTGTTGATCGATGGTTTCGTTGAGTGAAAAAAAAAACAAACAACAACAACAACAACATAAAGTGCACGGGAGCAGAGCAAAATGTGCTATTAGTTTTCACTGAATTTCGAGTTCTTTTCATGAGATTATAATCATTTTAATAGGGTTTCAAGCGGTTATGTTTGCAGGTAAGTCACGAAATTTAATGTCGTTAAATTGCGCGCTTTTTCAATGCCGCTAAATTTTCTAAGTTTCTGCACTGTTTTTCTTAAATAGAGTGTCGAATTGGTTTGTTTATTTTACCTAGTTCTTTCAATGTCTGAGAAACTCATTTGCCTAATTTTTAAAAAAAAAAAAAAAAAACGAGTCCAAACTTTGACGTGGTAATTAAGAAGTTTGCTTTTGTCGCCGGCACGATAGTCATAAAAAAGACAAAACAATCTACATTTTTAAGCATCGCACAATTCCGTTAAGATTTCCCACTTTTATATATTCCTTCACTTTTACTATGGAGCCACAAGCTATTTCTATTAAACCGATAGGAACTTGAGCGCGCTAAACTTAATTATTCAGAGACGAAATTAACACTGTTGCTCAACGCTTGCGATCATATTTCCATGATAAAACAATAAAACATCAAAACCTGTTTCGAACACATCTAATCTCTTATTTCACGTATGTATAGGAGTTATAGAATTCACTCTCGGAGGTCCAATAATGAAAGTAAATCGGAATTTTTAATTTGGTACTTAGACCTTAGATGCGCGCAAAACAATTCGATTCAATCAAGACAGGGAAGATTTAAATTTGTTTTTGTCTCTTTGCTTCATATAGTAATAGTAGTAGTAATAGCAGTAGCAGTAGTAATAAAAATAATAATAGTAGTTGGCCTGGTCACGGGCGAGAAGAAAGTCCAGGGGTGGTTGTTTGCCAAGGGTTTAAGCAATTTTTTTGACAATTTATGCCCAGTCTACACAAACTATTTTTTTTTTAAAACAAAAGATTAAAGACTGGAATCTACCAATGATATAAAAAAAAATAGTCAATTTTCTGTGTTGTCTTCTCTACACAGAAAATTTTCTGTACACGACAATTTATACTTGCTACGTAAAAACTAACACGCTAGTTTTTAAGGTCAATTTTCTTCATCTACACGAACAAATATAAATTGTCACATAAAAACTGCTCGTGTAGACGGGGCATTAGAGACTTTAGTTCACTCCTGTAAGTGAAGTGAGTTTTAAGTTAGTGTATTTTGACCCATAACAATCAGAAATAACATTTGAGAAGCAGGTTGGTATAAAAAATAAAATTTGCAAGCTTATTGGCTCAAATGACGTAACCAAAGATATTGAAGATAATCTTTTGAATCAACATATAGATCGGCCAAAGGTTCTTGGCACAGAACATCGTTAATTTTCACTTCATTTAGAATTGTCTCTATTTTGACTTTCGTATAATTTTTTATTGTTATAGAATTTACGTAAAAAGCAGATAGACTTACCTGATTCTGAAATTTCATCCCTGAAACAAAAATTGAACAAGTTTCAAAATCTTACATGATAATTAAACGTAAAAGCTTCTTATTCATCTAATATTCCACAAACAAAAGGTACTTATCATTAACAGTGGTTAAATAAACATCAGTAATTTGTCAAAAAAGAGACAAAAGAAAAGAAAAGTGCACCTCCTCAGTTTCAAGTTCTAACCAAGAGAATTCTATTTTGATTTAACTGTCCCTTCAGACGCGGGACAACTTCTTGTCAAGGCGGCAATAAGAACTGAAAACAATTCTTCAGATATGCATAACCACAAAAGATGTGAAACTTGTAAAAAGGTGATGTTACACGAGATGATTTTTAACGCAACATTGTTGTTCGAAAAATTGACATCGTGTAACAGTGTACTGAAGACGATTTTTAACGAGTTGGGCAACATGTTGTGCAGCTCCTGCAATGCGGTGTTACACGAGACGATTTTTAATGCAACATGTGTACACGCCAGAACACGCAATGTTTCCATTAGTATTTGTCTAGTGCTTGGGCTCTTCCGCGCAAACAAATATGGCGGACAACAAGAAAAAATTCGTGTGGTTACTGCTTGTTTTGGACACTTTAGATGAAAAGAAAAAGAAGGAAAGAAAAAGAAATGTATGGACAAGGGCATGGCTCAAACGTAGAGAAGAAAGAGGAGTCTATCACCTCCTAATGCGCGAGTTGGAGTTGGAGGATGCCGCAGCATTTACAAAATATATTAGGATGCCAAAAGTAAAGTCTGACGAACTTGTGGATCGTATTGGTCCGAAAATAGTGAAACAGTTCACAAATATGAGAGCTACTATCAGTCCAGGTGAAAGAGTGGCCGTCACTTTACGATACCTTGCCACAGGAGAAACTTTTTCTTCTTTGGAAAGTCAATTTCGTATAAGTCGTACTTTGATCTCTGATGTAATTGTCGAGGTAGGTTTACAATGGCCAGTATGTCGTTCGCACAATTATGTAAATGATGTGTTTACTAATGTGTCATTTTATATTAGAAGTCTCTCAAAGAAAGTGAAATTCTGCGAGCTGAAGCGAATGTATTACGACTGAATGCTATAAACTTGTATTCAGATTTAAAAACAGCCTCTGTTTTCGTGATTTTTTTTAGTTTGCTTCAAAACGTTCAAGGTCAAACCACAATTACAAACTGCGAGTTAATTGAATCTGCTAACTATAATTGTTTTAAATATTCTTTCTTTGCTAGAATTATTCGTGAATGGAATGACCTACCTGCCAATGTAGTTGAGATAGGAAATTTAGGAAGTTTTAAAATAGCTCTTAAATACATCCACATTTCTTAGGATTTATCCATTTTAGATTCTGTTTTTAAATATATACCCAAAAAATACTTAATTTAACAGATTATGAATCGTTTGCAAGAGTATTCAAACATTTTCAGAATTGTTCAAGTATAAATAATTACTAGCAATTCTAAGGCAATTTGATCTAATTGAGTTTGTAGTGTTTTTTAAAAATATATTGTTTCTGCTAATAAATTTGAAAAGTTCATGAATTGCTCCACTAGCACGTGTACTGTGTGTATGGAGCACATGTATGTTATATATACATTGATGATAAATAAAGCTGAGCAAACTGCCTGCCTCCTCTGGAAAGTATGACTAGTGTTTGTTGTAGGTTAAATTAAAGAATTTCGCAACAAGTAACATTATATATTTATTTATTTAATTAACATACATATTAATTTATTTATTTATTGTATTTTATTTTCAAGAAAATCCTAAACCACAATTTACTTAATGTTCTTCCAGGTATGTGATTATATTTTTTTGGAGCTGAAATCAGAGTTTTTGAAGGTTCCAAGTACAACTGAAGAATGGTTAAGAATTGCATCGAAATTTGAGAGCCGATGGAACTTCCCAAATGGTCTCTTCGCAGTTGATGGAAAACGAGTTTTGATTCAACAACCCCCAAACAGTGGGAGCCATTTTTATGATTATAAAGGACATAACAGCATCCTTGCTATGGTAGCTGTTGGTCCTGAGTATGAGATTTTGGCTGCAGATGTGGGGATGAATGGGAGGATGAGTGATGGTGGGAACTGGTGCCGGAATCGTTTTCGGGAAATGATTGCTGACAACAATAATCCATTAAATTTACCTCCACCCAGACCGCTTCCAAATAGGACAATGTGTGTCCCATACGTGGCTGTTGGTGATGATGCCTTTCCACTTACAACATACTTGCTCAAGCCATTTCCTATGTCATCATTAACAGTTGAACAAAGAATTTTCAACTACCGCTTAAGCAGAATGCGGCGAATAAGTGAAAATGTCTTGGGCATTATGGCACAAAAATGGAGAGTTTTAAGGAACGCTATACTAGTTGGGCCAGAAAAGGCAACCACAATTGTTCTTGCTATCATGACTCTGCATAACTATATGAGAAGTGATATTCAGTATATGCCCATGCAGGATGCTGGAATTCCAGAATTTGAAAGAGGGGAAGTACTTCCAGAGTCGTGGCAAGATCTTCCAAGACTGACACATGGGCATAACTTTTCAGCAGATGCAAGAGTAGTAAGGGAAGAGTTCAGCAACTACTTCAACAATGAGGGTGCTGTAGGTTGGCAGTGGATGGCAGCCAGAGTTGATGGATAGAGTTGCTTTTAATACTGATTGGGTTGTTGCTTTCATGTAAACAGTTTTGTGAAGAATTATAATTAATTATGAATTCCAAGTGCATCATGCAGTATAGACAAAAACTGACACTTTCTCTTGTTGGTCTTCCAGTGAAGTCTTTTTATTGTACTAATAATAATATATTGTTGACAGCTGTAATTAAATATTCTGAAAATATACAAAGCTTGCAATTCTGGTGAAATTATTAAAACTTGAAACAATAAATTTCACGTTTCTGTACATTTTGTTTTTCATCATACAAAATATATACTATAAGTAAAATAAATTATAAAACTCTTTGTAAAAGACTCTTTATGAAAAATACAAAGTTTAATTAAAGTTATACCAGGCTGAAGATAACGGAACGTTATTCTGTGCCTCTTGAAGGGGTTGGGAGCTGCTTGCAGCTGCCCCATAAATATGACTGACAAAATTAGAGCTATGAGATCCACCTGAACTAATTTTATTCATTTGATGTGTTAAAAACAGGCTGTTTATTTGAGCTTTAATCTGAAGCTTAGAATAGTTATCCAGCAGCTTTAGCTGACTGGCCACATACTGCCCAAACATGTCTTCATCAGTTAGAGGTTGGGGTACTTGACTAGGACTTTGCTGCATAAACTGAATTGCTGCATCAAACATCAGTGATCTTTTTTCATTCAGCTCTTCTTCATTGCTGCTTCTTCTTCGTTTCCAATGACCACCTTTCTGTCTTTCTTCACAAACATCAGGAGAACCCAACGTACTCCTGGGTTCATCTGGCTCAATGCTACTTTCAGTGAGAAACCGCATGTCTGCCATGAATTTCCATGATGACTGGTAAACCTTAAAACAAATAGGAAATAATAACTAATACTAATTTGATTCTTGTAATATATTGCAATTTAAATATCTGCATATTTAGCCTGCAAATAGCAATAATGCTAGTCAAAGCAGACTAAGAAAGTACAGTTATTATAAGTTCAAAATAAGGTATACTAAGAAAATGAAAAGAGAAAAGTCGAAAAATAGCAAAAAAATTGTAATAAATTACTTCTAGGATGATAATTACAATATTTATATTCATTGTACAAATAAGCTTATTAGCAGTTAATTGAATTGTATTATTTTTATCAAGTAGATAGTGCATAATGTGTGGAATGATTTTTCATGAAACCATATTGAACATCACATTGAGTCTCTTGTTTTTCTAGAAAATCACATTATAGTATTGGCATATAGTTACTTGGGTCACTTTGATAATCAGATTTTAAAATGGGACAGATTTTAGAAATTTTGAGTTTGGTTGGATATTTTCCTGTTTGTATTGATAAGTTCATTAGCAAGTTGTTCACAGAAAAAATACTTTGAAGATTTTGGCAAGTAAACTGCAGGACATGAAAGTAAACCTGTCCATAGCTTTTATTTGGTAATAGCAACATTTCTTCATCTATTTTTGATACTGTGACTGGAGAGACAAATAGAGTATTTATTATTAATATCTCTAATAAATTCTGTAAAGTGTGTCTTGTTTTTTTGGAATATTATTAGCATAATTTTCACCTACAGTACTGTATAAAAAAAATTATTGAGAAATGTGAAGAAGTCTGGATGGATCATTTGTCAAATGGCCATCAAAGGAGGGAACTTTAAGAGCAGTAATTTGCTTTTGTTTGTTTTATTTTATTATGCAAAAAGGAATTTGTAGCTTGCCATGTTTTCTTTGTATTTTGTTTTTTGATTTCCAATAAAACATAATAATTTTTTTTCACTTATACGAACAAGTGATACGATTTTATTTCTTTAGTAATTGTATTCTTCTTTATTGGCACAACTCTTTCCTTTTGTAATTAATTTTATAATAAGGTTTTTGGAATTTTTGATAACTTTTAATAATTTTAGACTAAAATTTTGTATGAATTTAATGATTAAGATATGAGTAAATAAATACTCAGGTATAGTTTCTTATGGTAAGCATTTCCTATATATAGTCCCCCTATATTTTATGTCTTTTGCTGATTAAATTCAAACCAGATTTTATCAGACTGTTAACAAAATTAAAAACTGTATAATAGAAGCGTAAACTTTGATAACATTACCTGGGAAGCTGCACTTCCCGATGGTTTCTTTTCCTCCTTCAACCTTTCCCTATCAAAATATGTCTTCATGTTGTTCCATGTTGACATTATCTCTTTCTCACTGTACTTCCCGTCGAGCTCTTCTTCCAGTTGTTGCAGAAGAACCTGACATTAACAATCAAAACAAGTCTCTATTATTTCCACCTTGATATACGTACACCATTTTATTTAGCGAAAAAAAGATATTTCCACTGCAGACAATTGCAACAACTCGATTGGTAATTAAAAATGTTTTCCTGTCAGTATGTTACGGGAGTTTTGAAAATAAGGAATATATTTTTAATTAAAATAATCAAATACCTGCCGCCGATGCTTATCGTGATAATCCTTCAATTTATGATTCCACAAAGATGGATGCTGGTGGTAAAAGTTGATAACAGTACGGCGCTCCTGATCGCTCCACTCGCCGGCCTTGCTATTGAGCCGATCCAGCACTGGTTTAATAAAAAGCATCGGCCTATAGAACTTCCACTGTGAGTGGTATTCATCTGACTCGTTTTCTTTTTTTATCTCTCTCAACATTGACGCCCGCAGCGACTTCCAAACAGCTACAAGTTCGGCAGAGGTAACATTGAAACTTGAAAAAGTTTCCTCCAATTTCTTCATCGCATCGTCTCGCTGATCTTGAAAACTTTTTCGAGACAACTTCAAGGATGAGTCCCACAAAACAGAATTATGGCTATAAAATTCTATCAATTTCAGTCTCTGGTTTTCGTCCAGACGCCCATTTTCTGGGCGAAAAACAGAGGCTGTTGCAATTTCTTCAACTTCCTTTTCGCTGGACGCCATCTTGTTTGTTGACAAAATCTTCACAGCGCGCCTGTTTCAAACCTGTTTGACCAGTTTTGGGAACAATATTGTGCGAAAAGTTGACGTGTAGGGTGTTACACGTAACTAATTGCAACAAAGTTCGCGCAACATTGTTGTGAGTTTTTGAACACCGTTAAAAAACTTGCAACATAACACCGCAACAAAATTTACGCTAAAAATCGTAATCCGCACCATGTTACACGATGTCAATTTTTTGAACAACAATGTTGCGCTAAAAATCGTTACCTCGTGTAACATCACCTTTAAGGAAGTTTTAATAGGTCTATTTTTCATGACAAAATGGAAAACATTGACACCAATAAAACTGGAGTTAGTAATTCAATTATAAGTACGGTGTGAGGAGAAGAAGTCGAATGGCGAACTGACTGACATTATTTTATGAACAGAGCTGCAACAAGAAATTGGCGGGAAATATTTTTAGGACGCGCGCGTACATCCGGAACACAACTTTTCAATATCTCTAGACCTCACGGGTGAAATTATTGAAATTACTAGTATTTTAATTTCTGGTGAAATATCAATTTTTATACGGAGGAAGCTGTTATAAAACGATAATATAAAGGGTATTTATCTTTATGTAAGTTAGTTTGGACTTTAACTAATTAAACCCCGTTTACACTAGCAGAATATATCTCGGAGAACTCCCAGGTTATTCCCAGATCATTCGCGAAATTGCATTCACACTAGCATAATTTGAGTTGTTCGAGATCACTCGACTACTTCGGGATTGCGTTCACAC
>JAOTRI020140668.1:0-10767 GCA_028564885.2 Zoanthus sanctaehelenae
GTGTTTTAGGGCTACCTGTGTATTAGTAGAATCACGTGACACGACGTTGAGAAACGTGTTTGAGAGGCGACTCGTGTTTTCATAGTTTTGTTCTGCCTTTGTGGTTGTTTTCGAGGCCTTTGTGGCATATTATAAATAGTTATTGCCTAATCGTGGAGGGGTGTTAGAGAAATATCATTTGCAGGAAACACAGTGTTCCATTTACTCTACGTTGTTGATGGTTATTTTATTTTGTTGATCCTCTATTCTAATGCTTAAAATAACTTCGTCCCTGATTTTTGCCAATCTTCCCATGCATAAATAATGTAGAATGCTCCTGTAAACAAGTTCTAGACATTTCTTGCATGCCTTAATTTCATTACAGATGGCCAATATTTACAATAATTATACTGTGAGTGTTAAGATCTTTTGGTTCATATTACTGCTGACGCCAACTTTTGAATTTTCACTCAACAGCAGAAATCAGGAGTTCAAGAGCTGTCAGAGTATGAGAAGAAAAGGCTAGATAATGTGAGAAGAAACAATGCTCTTCTTGCTGAATTGAATTTCACACAGGTAAGTAATTAATTTTAGTAATAGTACATTTTCTAGCAAGCAATAATTTGATATGTACTATTCATGTGGGTAGGGTTTGTTGAAAGAGTAATTTGGAAGGTAACAGTTAATCAATGTATTGTTTTGTTATCATCATCTTTTACTGCCCCTAGTTTCCCAGTCGTGAGGTTACAGTAGATGTAATTTAATTTGCTTTTACTGCTTCCTACAAAGTTTTCATTAACTTTTTAAAGTACAACTTTGGGCATCTTAGCTAGAGTAGGTAGGTACTTGTTTGTTAAACTGACAGTCTGATGCTATATATTTTAGGGGCTTATATAATATATTATAATAATTATAGTGTGTGGGGGAGGCAGTGGCGATGGGAGAAAGGGGTGCTTTCTCAAGAAAAATTCCTTAAATCAACTTGAAATTGTTTCTTTTAGCTTCTTTGGAGAGTCTGTTTTCATAATGAATACCATGAAAACAAAGTTGGTTGTCTGCTTATATGGTAATAAAAATGTAAATTCTACACCGTAAAAAAGAAATACTTACTGACGTTTCGGATGTTAGACATTCGTTGGAGTAAAAGGGCCTTTTACTCTGACGAAGGACTAATGTTCGAAACGTCAGTATTTCTTTTTTTTTTGTAGCTACAAGCACATTTTTCTGCTATCTACACTTAACATAATTATTAAAAAGTGATAACTGATCATGAGTAATCATATTAAACTTTGTTTCTATAGATAAAAGAGGAGTTTCATGATGTTGCTGGCAAAAGAAAGCAGGTGTTAGGTACCCAGGGATTACCAAGGTAATATTATAGTTATTTAGTATTAATTTAGAATTAAAAGGAATGTCATCATTTTATTTTTTCTGTTGCATTAGTTGTACATTCATTGTAACAAACCTGAATCCCCACACATTTATTAGTTATATAATTATGCAAATTCCTGACTCTGCAGAATGGGGTGATTGCTTATTGAATAACTTAATTAACAAGCATTGCTTAATTTGATGAAATTGCTGTCAGAAGCAGAGGTAAATAGAATTGATCAGGGTTTGTAATTGCAACCAATATGGTCCCATATGTGACATAATCATTTTTCCCTTAATTTGCTAGTAGAACTTGAACATCTCCACCAGAAGTTGTTATTAATTTTGTGACTAACCAGTTGTAAAAATGCAATCATGATTTTTATAAAAGTTTTGAGCCCTTCTGAGGTGTATACATATATTTAAGAGTATATTACTCAATCTGCAGACAACTGTTTCATTATTTGAGGACTCGTCAGTGCAGCTCAGAGAATATTTTGAGACTGAAGATTATAACAGAGCTATGCAGTTATATCTTCCCAAGTGTGAATTGTTTTTGCATACCAGAGTGCACATTTAAGAGTATATAGTTTGCTGCCTTACTATCACTGGCTAAAACTTGTGGCCTACTCACAAAAGTTTGACATGTGTTAATAAGCTAGGCACTGCTAAAGCATAACTAAGGCATCCTTACCTAGCTAGTAATCTTTGCATATATGTGTTATTGTAATAGGGCCAAGAAACAGAAACAAATTCAAGAAAATCTCCCACGACGACAATCACTCAGAATAAGACGAATTGATCCAGTTGGTAACCCATTGCCTGATCTTCCGACACCACCGGAACCAATAGATGAGCATGTAAGTTATTTTATGTTTGTGTTTGTTCGGATATTATCTAGATATGCATAGAACAGTTTAGTTTGAAAAGTTCAAGCTAAGACTTTCAAAATTTTATAAAAAGATGTTATATATAAGGCTATTTAATCCTCACTCTTCTTTTTGGTCAGAAAATTATTCGGTATTTTCGCAAGCCAATTAAAGTTCGAGGATTAAAGGATATGAAAAAGTTTGCAACACCTCAACACCAACATACCAATGAATGTGTGAGTATTTGTACCACAGAGCATTGTTGTTATTATCACTGACCTCCCACATACAATAACCTAACTAAAATATTTAATTTTGGATAATTTTATCAGCAATGTGTGTCAATGACAACTTGCATTAGCCGGATTTTAGAGATGTAATGTATTACATGGCTTTTGTGCTAAAAAGTAGGCCTGCACCCGTAGAAGCTTGTGACAACCCAGTGCCTGGTCACCAAGTCCTGATTTTCCACAGTTTTATTTTTGTCCAGCAGTAAATCCAAACACATGTACAGATCTGCATTGGGTTTTGGCATGCAAAATGGACTACATTGAATTGGTTTACCATTTATGACTGACTGTGGTTTTGTTCTAAAGCCAACTAATAAAGTGGGGAGGGGAGAATTAGTGACAGAGGGTCAAAATAAGGCTGTCAGAATTTCTAGTAAGAGAAACGGAAAATGTTTCAATGTTGAACACACTATTTTTGACAGGATCTTTCAAACTCAAAATAACCATGCTATTCCAAGCTTTTCAGGTGAAATATGTCAAAGAAAAAACATTTCAGCTTACAATCATATCAAATGGCACATGGTTCTCAGTAGTGTTTTGATCAGACAGCCAAGAATTAATTAAAGGAAGCTACTGTAAACCTTGCCAGCTAAACCTTGCCTTGCAGCTAAACATTGGCTGCACGGGCGGCTACTTCACTCAAGTACATTTTGAATGTATCCACGTGCACTGGGTTTTTGAAGGGAATCTCTCTGTACCTGGCTGCCCTATGATATATAGGTAAGACTGGTGTCATAACAAGCCACCATAGTTTTCTCCATGGCTGTGAGAGCTGGGTTATGAATATTGCTGTTCAAACAAATGGATTGCCATTCAACAGGTGTATAAATATATATATATATATATATTTTTTTCTTTCTTCAGATATATACTTAAACTAGCTGATACTATTATACTTTTTATACTTATTAATTTATTATATATTTATTAGAACCTTTTAAATTAATTTACCATTCAACCTGCCTAGATTAGCGTTGCTATTTGCAGGTTGTTGGATTTTTATATTTATTTAAAAGAATACATAATAAACTTGAACTTGAACTTGAACAGGTCCTTTTCGATATTCAATAATTTCGATTGTTTATTTCAATAAAGCCAATAAAATGCTTCTAAATCAGTAAGTACATTCTGCAATCCTCAGCCAAGAAAACCATCTGGACCAATAAGTATGGAACCACAAAATGAAGTTGAAGACAAAGATTCAACAGCTTTTCTTAGAGAGCTTGGGAGTTACAACTCAGAAATTAAGGTAAGTAGGTCGTGCGTTAGGTTTTAACAAAAAGGCAGAATAATCTATAATTTATTTAAACTTCATTTACGTTGCATTTCACCAAAAAGTAATGTCAGGCACCACAACAACTCCACATAGTACATCATACAATACAAATACAAATCCTGAAAGTGGATTTTTCATCATCATCATCATCATCATCATCAATCCAGTTTTGATCCGGTTTTATCCCCGTAAACGAGGGTGGCCGGGTTGTTTTTAAGAAGCAAATGCAGTTTAGTTGTTTATAGGTGTTGGTTAGCCTTCAACAATAGCTCACATTATTTGATACTTTAAAAGTCTGAAAATATCGCCACTCCCCTCCCCTTTGGGATTTACTAAAACTGTGGATTGTTGCTGTTTGGGGGCAATTCTTTAAATTGCATTTAGTTTGGGGGCTGTAACTTTCAGAATTTAATAGGAGGGCTTAAAAGAATTAACATTACTTTAGGGTAGCTGTTACTTTCTGGAAGTCAAGTACTTATTGGAGGACCCTTACATTCAGAATGTAAAATGAAGACAAAAAAAATCAACTTTGCTTTCAGATAAAAGATACTATTTGCATGTAATATTATAGGACAGGCAAAAAAATAACGTTACTTTCAGCTAGCTGTTAGTTTCATGTAGCTGTTACTTTCAGCTAGCTGTTAGTTTCGGGTAGCTGTTACCTTTTGGTAGCTGCTACTTTCGGGTAGCCATTACAATTGGGTAGCCCTTATGTTCGGGTAGTTGTTACTTTCGGCCAGCCGTTACTTTCGGAAAGCTGTTATATTTGGGTAGCTGTTATATTCGAGTAGCTGTTACTTTCAGTTAGCCTTTACTTTTGGGTAGCTGTTACTTCAGGTAGCCGTTACTTTTTGGTAGCTGTTACTTTTGGGTAGCCGTTACATTCGGGTAGCCATTTTATTCCGGTAGTCGTTACTTTTGGGTAGCCTTTACTTTTGGGTAGCTGTTACTTTCGGGTAGCTGTTACTTTCGGGTAGCCGTTACTTTCAGGTAGCTGTTACTTTCGGGTAGCCGTTACTTTCAGTTAGCCGTTACTTTCGGGTAGCTGTTACTTCAGGTAGCAGTTACTTTTGGGTAGCTGTTACTTTCGGGTAGCTGTTACTTTCGGGTAGCAGTTACTTCAGGTAGTTGTTACTTTCTGGTAGCCGTTACTTTCAGGTAGCTGTTACTTCAGGTAGCAGTTACTTTCGGGTAGCTGTTACTTCAGGTAGCAGTTACTTCAGGTAGCTGTTACTTTCAGGTAGCTGTTACTTTCAGGTAGCCGTTACTTTCGGGTAGCTGTTACTTCAGGTAGCAGTTACTTCAGGTAGCTGTTACTTTCGGGTAGCTGTTACTTCAGGTAGCAGTTAGTTCAGGTAGCTGTTACTTTCGGGTAGCTGTTACTTTTGTGTAGCTATTACTTTCAGGAAATCGAAACCAACCTTCCCTTATGGCAGACTGATGCTTTATTTACTAAGCTAAACAGGTGGCAGTATACTGATGATTTATAGTTTGATTTGATTTAAAATGTCACTTTCCAAATATTTCATTTTGTTAATGCTGTATTAGTTGGGTTTCGTTGCTTAACTAATGCTTTTCAGGTATTGTACTCACTTTGTGGGTGGCTTCTCTGGAATTGTTCTTCAGTTGCTACAGGATTTAAAAGAGTTAAGACCAATTTAGGGTTGCATGCAATTTAGATATCCTGCTGATGAACAGCAACTGTTTTGCTATTTATTTCAGAGGCATTCTAGTTATGTCTGGTGAGATATCTGCGGGTAGATAAACAGTAAATTATTTAACTGTAAATGTTCACCCAAGCTGGTATAAGGAGCTTTAAAACAAGTTATTAATTTTTTTGTATAACTTTCATAGTTGTTCGCTCAATTTGTAATTTTTTCTAGGTTTCAAATGGAAACATGAAAAATAATAAGTCTGTGGTTACCTTGACTGAATTCGATTCTGACAGGTAGGATTCTTTCATCATTCTTGATAACAGACTAAAACATCATTACTTTAAAGAACTTGCTCACGTGAGATATACCGATCTTGTTAACTAGAGTGCATTAGATTCAAAGATGTGTAAATCCAAGATTTGCGTCCAGACAGTCAGATAAATATTATTAGGATCACTAGAAGGCTTTTAAGAGAGAGTTTTATTATCTTGTTACATTAAATTCTTAATTTTAAATAATCATTTTTTCTTCACATTTACCTAACTCTTAGTTCCAGTGATTAAAACTTTCTTTAAAGATCTAAAAACTAATGTGCATTTTGATTGCATTAGTAAATGATAGAAAAGTCGGTAACGGCATTGTGCTAGTCATTTTCTATCCGAATATAATGCTTAATTACTGGGCTACCTGTGGTAAGTCCAGTTATAAATTTTATTTTGTCGACCTGACAAAGTGTGTATCCCATAGTTCCTTGCTGCACCAGCTGTGTTGCAAGGAGAAGCGGGACCTGGAACAAAGGGTAGCCCAATGAACGCTTCTGTAGCGGCTTGTTAAGTTAAATTTCAGAATTGTGAACACTCTCGGCCGGCCATGAAAACAGAAAAATTGAATGTGTGGATATTCCATTATTTTCTTCACACCTTTGCTCAAATTTGAAAGAAAATTTGTGTTGCTCAAGTGCTTATGCTCATAAATCAAATCCCCTTTGTAATACAGCACAATAAAATATTGTTCTTTTTAACTCGTCCATCCTGTTTCTCATGCTCCCTGTTATCTATCAGATATGAAAAGTCCCTGGAGTCTCTGATCATCAAACAAACACACGTAGCTAAATTAGTTCCTCAAAGAATTTCTTCAATGACAATTCATCCGTCATCACAGAAGACTGTAGTTGTTGCTGGTGATAAATGGGGACGCCTTGGACTTTGGGATGTGGTAAGTTCCTCTATACGTATATAATTATCAACACGTGCTCATGTTTGCTGATTATCAATATTACAAATAACTGCCAACTGGTGACCAAAAGTATTGATAAAATTATTAATCTTATTAGGAAGTGACATTGCTAATTTAGTCCTGATTTTATACAATTTTGCTCCTAAACTTTTAAGAAACGCTTTTCTTTTCTTTTATGTTTTAGCACTTTTATTAATATACAGATGTAGTTGTTTAAGTTAGTTTCGTCTCGTATAGTTTTCTTAACTAACTGTAGATAACAATTGTTATTACAATCTGTAATGATTGTAAAAATAAAACTTTATTGATTGATACTGTTATTGACTACACAAGAAAAAAAGTTAGCTATAACGTCTACTGATTTATCCTTCACTCGATCAGCTCATTGTGTAGAGTGACTTCCTATTGCAGTGCAAACTGTAATCTTTTCTGTTCTGTATGCAAATTGAATAATTCCAAATGAGAAACCTTTGGGGCCTCGAAGGGGTTTGAGTATGTGATGTACATGTACGAACGGATCTAAGAGGTCTAATGAACAAACATGGTTAGACCAACAAGTCATTTGTATTTTACTCGCATTTATAACAAACGGTTTTTAATTTGATTATAAAAACCTTTTTCTGTTTCCTCAAATTAAACTATTTATCACTAAAAATACTGTTATAATCAATCAAATTGATTATCCTCCAAAATAGTTAGCTTGTAGTTTTTTGTAACATATGTACTATATTGGAATCCTATTGATTATATAAGTTACAATATTCACTAAAATCTTTTTGTCTGCGTGACTGTTATTCCATAATAAATGTGCTCTAGATCTTTTATACACCTAATTGTAATCGGAAAACTCAAGTTTACTTAAAGATTCAAAACTCCACAGGGATCTACTGGTGGTAATGATGGTGTGTATTTGTACGAACCTCACTCACGAAATATCAATTGTGTGGCATTCAGTCGGGAAGACTGGAGCCAACTGTATACCAGCAGTTATGATGGCACCATGAGATGTGCTGACTTTAGAAAGGGAGTCTTTAATGAGGTAATACCTTTATGCGCATGTTCCAACGACATTTTCTATTTCTCTTTGGCATGTATGCGATTGTAGATAGCTATGAAAAAAAAATGATTTGAATTTCTTGTCTGAGTATCAATAGCGCCAATTTTTTTATGTTCTCGGGATCCAGATATACAAACTTAATATTTATTATACTGTAAGTTTATTTATAAACTTTAAAAAGGCTTGTGCCAAGTTTGCGTCAGTAACATTTTTGAGGGAAGTATTTTGTGTTAAAGAGCTGGTTTAACAGTAAGAATATTTTAGGAAAGCACTTTATATACCATCAATTACTTTATGCTTATAATAGCACCAATTTTTCTTATGTTCTCGGGATCCAGATACACAAACTTAATATTTATTATACTGTAAGTTTATTAATAAACTTTGTGCTTATAAAGCCTATAACGGCGAAACTTAAGATAAGTTTACTGTTAATGGCTGCCTGCAATTCGGTTAACTGTTTGTATGGTGGTGTAAAGGGATAAAGCTCGCTACTAACGTGGCCATTGTTCCCAGTATAATGGCTTCAAGTTAGCTCCTAACGCGTTTGTGCTATCTATACTTGAGTTCATTTTTAAAGCCATAGTACCCAATGTAGTGGCTTCAAGGTAGCTACTAAAGTGTATGTGCTATCTGTACTTGAGTTCATCTTTATAACCATAGTACCCAATATAGTGGCCTCAAGTTAGCTTAGCACGTTTGTGCTATCTATACTTGAGTTCATCTTTATAGCCATAGTACCCAATATAGTGGCCTCAAGTTAGCTTAGCACGTTTGCGCTATCTGTACTTGAGTTCATCTTTATAGCCATAGTACCCAATATAGTGGCTTCAAGTTAGCTACTAGCATGTTTATGCTATCTGTACAGTTTAAGAGCATCCTTATAATTTATATCCAAACATTGCGCATTTATCATTGCCTATTTGAACATGCAATTTAAGTTTTTTATGTTTTAGGTTTATGCCACAGAAGAGGATGACTGTACACGTATCGTGTCTTTTTCTTGTGCATCTCCAAGCTCGAGAACAATTCTAGCAGGTCTCAGCGATGGAACAGTGATTATCATCGATACACGAAAAGCAAATAGGTAACTTAATAACTACCCTAATATAGAAAAACGTACGTTATGATTTTCCGATGTGATATTAAAGTTTTTTTAATGACCGGCTCCCATTAAAAATAATTGGCGAGACTTTGCTTACCTTTTTTGCTCGTGTTTCCTCTTGAATGTTCTAAATTATAAGTCTTTGAGGTACAAAATGATATTTCCCAAGTAATTTGACGTGTTTCACTGTGCCTTTTGAATCCCCCTAAAATCTAGCACAGTTTTTTCAAAAATTTTACAATCTTAAGACTTTTAAATGTTATCACTCTTAAGATTTACAAATTTTATAGATCTAAGTCTTGTCATATACAAATCTTGGAAATCTTATCTTACAAATCTTATCTTGCAAGCGTTATTGTACAAATCCCATCTTACAAATTATCGTATCGTTCAGATCTTACTGTACAAATCTTATCTTGCAAGCGTTATTGTACAAATCATCTGTTACAATTGTATCTTATTGCTCATTTATCTTGCAAGTCTTATCTTACAAGTGTTAAAGTACAAATCGTATCTTGTATATCCTATATTACAAAGTTTTTCCAATAATTCCTATTTTATAAATATTATCTCTTAAATCAAAGTGGAAATATATCAGGGTTGTTGTTTACTAATTGACATTCTCAATATTTTCCACTGTAGTCACTCGAAAGCAGACAATTGCTACCAGCTCCATGACAAGACTATCAAATGTGTAGACGTTCATCCGCTGAATCCTAATCTATTCATTTCATCTTCAAATGACTGGTAAGTATAACCCAGTTTAAGGTTCCAACGTAGTTTAAAGTGTACACCTTTTGTAGTTATTAGATGGAACCTGAATTTTTTATTAAGTTACTTCTACAATTGGAAAGTAATAATTATTAAACTTGATATGGATATTAACTAAGAAATTTTTGATATCAAAAGATTTTGAGTTCTTCGATTGAAAAATCGACATGATATGGAAACCAGGAGTAGTTCGTTTAACAAGTTTTATGTTAATAATCTTTCAGAACTGCTCATGTGAAGGATTTTCGGATATTTTATAAGCTCAAACATTTTTGAATGGTTTTATTTTTATCTTCGTTTGTTTCATAGTTAATGTTCAGGGCCCAGTTGTTCAAAGTCTGGTTAAGTTTAACCCTGGGTTAAGCAAAAATTCAAACAGGAATTTCTTCTTTAAGAAGAGGAAAACGGTTATTCATGAATACTGTTTCGATTTTTCTAGGAAAAGTCTTGTTAATCTCAATATTAAAGCAAAAATCTCTCCTTGTTATAGTAGAAACAAGATCGTCGGTTAAACATTTAACCCTGGGTTAGAGCTAATCGACTTTTGAACAACTCGGCCCGGGTTTATAGAACTGCGGTGATCGATATTTAGTGTTTTACTAATGTGATTTAACATCTCTTTGTAATTATATTCAGGTTTTTCAGTCATTTTAAATTATTCCGAATACTTGAATAACCACGAAAATTGTTCGTTGGTTATAGTTGAGGTACAGAAGCAAATACAGAATAACAGCATCATGTCCCCATTTTTTCTTAAGTTACTTCTTTCTTTGAAATATTTAACAAAACATTTAAGTTGTATATTTTGTTGTGTTTGTAGTACTGTTGCATTATGGGACTTGAGAAACATCAAAAACATGAAGTCAAAGCTTGGAACGATGAACCGGAGTCGTTCAGTTACGTCAGCGTACTTTTCTCCGTTAACTGGAAAGCAAATCGTCGCTACGTCAATGGACCATTACCTAACGTAAGCACCATGTCCAGGTTCTGTTTAATTACTCGGGCTTCCTGTGGAACCCGAGTTATAATTTGGGCTTCGTTAATATATTTTTTTTTTCGTCTTGAGACGCAAAACGCAGTCTAGCAAGTAAAGCGCATGCGTGTATGTAGTACAGCGCATGCGTAGCTAAGGCTAGGTCAGCGCATGTGATATAATTT
>JAOTRI020140678.1:0-10765 GCA_028564885.2 Zoanthus sanctaehelenae
TGGTTCTGAATAACCTTGCATTTTTTTAAGAGTTGATCCTTATAGCCGCCTACTTTTACAGTTTTGCCACCTACTCTTGCTTTTATTGAAAACCCTGCAATATTTGAAACTAGAATTATATTTGAAGTAAAATGGATCACATCAAGTAATGTATCATTGTTTTAAAAAACTAGAAGGTACTGAAAGCCAATAAAAATGTTGTTAACCACACTTTTATCAAATTAGCTTGTTTAATCTACACTTCCTACAAAGCAGATATATTTTTCACTAATTTCAGATTGTGCAAATTTGATCTCATTTTGCATTTCACACGTGCAATTAAAAGCACTTGTAATTTAGTTCACGCGTGTGCCTATGTGTGCACGTGCAATCACACACGTCAAATGAAAAGGCCTGCCATGTAGTCCTTGCATAGTCCTTTCCAATGTCTTTCCTTGCTAATGGCATACGACTTAACATATGAGCAACAGAGTTCAGGCGTCCAGGATTATATTTGATTGTAAAGTTAAAGTCTGCCAACTCGGCAACCCAGCGGTGTGTCCCGTAGCATGTAATTTAGCTGTTGACTGTACATAAGTCAATGAGTTATTATCTGTAAAAACTGTGAAATGATCAGCATAATATAAGTAGTCACAGAAATGTTCACAAACTGCCCTCTTAAGTGCAAGAAATTCTAACTTCCCTGAGTGCAGGTGATATATTTTTTTGGCTGGTAAGATTATTCAGTGCTTGTTGGTCTTTATCTGTCCATGTAATCTTAGTTTTTGAGCCCGGTGATCCTTTTCTAACACTATCCAAGCCCGCATGTAGGAGTTCAAACAGGCACTTAGCAGTTTGTGAGAGGTTTGGAATATACTGTCGGTGATGTATCCCAACAATCCAAGTAACTTCCGAATGTCTCCAACTGTGGAGGGTGTACTGTTTATAAATGCTAAAACCACCTGAGTGTTCCCTGGGTCTGGACAGTGACCCTCTGCAGAAACTATGCGTCCTAAACATACAATTTCACTTTGAAATAATCTACACTTGAAAGCGCCATGTTCTTGGAGACACTGTAAAACCACTCTTATGTGTTCTACATGCTCTTCAAATGTATAACTAAAAACAATGGTACATAAATTTCGTCTCAGAGTCCTGTTAAGCAGTTTTCCGTACATCATTGGTATTCTGAAACAGCATTTTTTTAAGCCAAATGGGATTCTAACCCATTCATGAAGTCCCCATGGACTAATAAAGGCTGTAACATGTTGGGGCTTTGGATCAATAAAGCCTTGGTGATATGCCATGCTTTGGTCTAGCATACTAAAATACCGATTTCTGCCCAGACACTCCAAAATATCTTGAATACGCAGTAGGGGATGACGATCCGATACTGTCTGCTCATTCACTCCACAGTAATTACTACTGCATAAATTTACTGCGTAAATCCCCGTCTCTTTTTCACACACAGACCAAGGATGAAGAATACAGTGAGCGAGAAGGTTGTATCCAGCCTTCTTTTAACAAATCTTTGATGTAGTGCTTTGCTTTTGCATAAAGAGGCTTTGGTATGTGAGAGATTAATTGCCATCTAAAAATTAGGTATACACCCAATATCTGCGTCGTCCTCACAAAAATAGTTGAACTCTTCAATCAACATCTTAGTAGCAAACACACGTTTACTTTCCATCAAATGACTTAGATCTATTTCGTCTAAAGCACTGCTCAGAACTGCGGCTTTTTCAAATGTCAGTTTTTTAGTTCTGATTTCATTAATTACTTTTTATTCCCATTTACTAGTTCGATATTTAGTTGTGTAATAGATCTTACAAGCTGTAACTTGCCATGCACAGTTCTGCCTTTTAGTACAATGTCATGTTTTGTAGTGTTTACAGCTTCAATGTTAACTCGACTCGAATTCCCTGCTGGTAATTTAACAAGAGTCTCATTCATTTCAAGCCCGTGCAGGTAGTGTATAGATCATCAATATCCAGTTTAAATAAAGCTGGCATGGCAACATCCAAACTTCCAGTATTCACTCTACATGCAATTAAAATCGATTTATTTTTAGGCACAACAACATTCTTCTTGATAGTTCTTAGCATACGCGATTCCGCAGTTTTGGTTGATGATTGTACCATATTAATTAATGGTTCAGTATTTCACTACCTTTCCCTCCAAGAGAAGCAGCAAAAATAGAGTTTAGGATTGTGTTAGTCATACCTCTATTTTCTCCGTTTCTTATGACCTCTTCAGTCACATTATAGCCATTTATGGGTAATTTGATTGGTTGTGTAGAAACGAGAAAAGAAACAGTAAGTTTACGAATGTTAATAGAATCAGTTAATATATGGCAAACCGATTGTAGCAATATTCAGTTCAACTCATAATTCAACGTTCAACCCATAATTCAACCCCTTATTCAACATTCAACCCCTTATTCAACGTTCAACCCATAATTCAACGTTCAACCCCTTATTCAACATTCAACCCCTTATTCAATGTTCAACCCCTTATTCAATGTTCAACATCCCCTCCCCCAAGGATTACGCATCACGTAGAGTAATGCGACCCAACCTCGTTTCCAGTTTCATCTCGGTTCGACTCCGACCGCCTCGGGCCCTAGGAACGAGTTTAAATGCGACCAGGCCTAAAATGGAGTCCAGTACACTCAATTCTAATAATGGCGGATCAAGAAGTCGATTTAGAGAAAGAGGTTCCAAGATGTTTAAGCTCCCTTCTCGAGAGAACAAATGAAATTTGTCAGCAGCCATTTGATCGAGAGATTGCCGAAGCACATGCTGTTGTACTTGACATGGCTGTTTGTTTGACCAGGACTCTGTGTGATTGTTTCAGCGTGGATCCAAATGATAGAAATGAACTCGAGTTGTTGTCAAAATGTCTAACAGATGTGTTGAATTCTTGGTCACATTACATCAATATTGGATCTGTTTCGCCTACAACTGTTGCTGGGCAAACGGCAGCCACCAAGACTTGTTCTCTAAAACCTGGAAGACCTTTGTATGATATTTCATGTGAAACCCTTGAAGAACTTCGTGCACTGGGATTCAGTTGGACCAAAATTGCACAATTTTTAGGTGTTTCAAGATGGACAATACACAGAAGAGTAGAAGAATTTCATTTACAAGATATGAAAGGATTTAGTGACTTGTCTGACGAAAAACTGGATGATATAGTTAAAAGATATTTGTCAACTCATGGATCAGCCACCGGCCAGGGTTACGTTGCTGGCTACGTAAAGTCACTTGGCTACAGAGTTCAAAGGCAAAGGATAAGAGAAAGCATGGCTAGAATGGATCCTAAAAACAATGTCTTGAGATGGGGTGCCTTGGTGTCTCGAAGAACTTATCAAGTGCCATGGCCAAACTCTCTATGGCATCTTGATGGGCACCATTCGTTGATTCGCTGGAAATTAGTCATTCATGGATGCATCGATGGCTTTTCCAGAAGAATAATGTATTTAAGTTGCAGTTCAAACAACCTTTCAGAAACTGTTCTTGAACTCTTTTTAAATGCAATTAATTCTGATGGTGATTTATGGCCATCAAGAATAAGAGTGGATCAAGGGGTAGAGAATGTCCTTGTATGCGATGCCATGGTGAAAGCTAGAGGTGAAGGGAGAGGAAGTTTTATAGCAGGTCCCTCAACCCACAATCAGCGCATTGAAAGGTTGTGGCGGGATGTTTTCAGGTGTGTTTGCCAACTTTATTACTACACCTTTTATGCCATGGAATCCACTGGAATACTCCAAGTAAATGAACCTGTCCATCTTTTTGTTCTACACTTAGTCTTTATTCCCAGAATAAATAAGGCATTGAATGAATTTTTAGAGGCTTTTAATAACCACAGAGTACGCACAGAGAAAAACTGGTCCCCAATTCAGATGTGGACAAATGGAATGATACATGATAATAATCCATTTGCTCATGGATTGGTAGATGAAGAGCCAGATGACTTAGCCATGTATGGATATGATGCCCAAGTTCCATCAAGTTCCAGACAGGAAAATAATGTGGTGGTCGAGCCAATAGATCTTGATAACGAAGAATTAATAAAGGCATACATTTTGGATAAAATCGATCCACTAAAGGAATCAAGTGAATTGGGAATAGACATATATTGTGAGGCTTTAAGTCTTACTCAAGAGATAATTGGAGAAATGAACTAGGCTATTAGTGAAGATTTAAGTCACCCTATGAAACAGATTAAAGTGTAATACCCTTATTCTATTGTTTTCTTTTGTATGTATTTGACAGTAGTAGACCATATAGCAAGCATTTTTATTTAATGGGTTTAATGTCTTCACTCTATGCTAGTCACCTTAAGAATTTAGAATGTAATATTTAGGCTGAGAGCATCAATTTTTCATAAAACACAACCAAATTCTACACCTGAAATTCAATAACCTGATTTACCTATACAACCAAATTGATACACCTCTAGTTTATGAATTTATAAAAAACAAACTTCATAATTAATATTTTTGTGGGTCTGCTGTAAGAAAATTAAAGTGGTTTCCCATGTTCTCTTCCGCGTTTTAAGATTTTCAATTTCTGTGTTCAGTTTCATGCCCTCACCAAAAATCCATTTCTAAATAATTATAATTTATTTGATCATTTGATTACCTATCCACTCAGGGAGTGCCAAGATTGAATAGAGTTTCATAAATTTTGGTCTTACTTAGCTGCAGGCTTACTGTAGAAATATAATAGTTTTCAGATGTATATTGATTTGTTTTAATATGTACATACTGAAATGACTGTAACAAAATCCATTGCATAAAATCAGTTCCACTATATTGTTACTCAGCCCTGAATAACAAATTTTGATGTGTTTTGGAAATCACCCTTACACTCACCCTTGGAATGCCACACATCTTGTTTCTGATTTTTTTTCAGATAACTTTTCCCATTGCAATGCTCTTTTGTCATAAAACATGAGAGAAAACATATTGATAACACTTTAAGGTTTTAACATTTTTATTTTCAACATTTCAACAAAGAATTCTAATTATTATTAAAAAATTTTCAAACCAAAGAAACAACATAATTTCTTCAAAAATTAAAAGGAATTTAAAAAAAAACTTTTTCAACAACAACATTTTTGCAATAACATTTTCTTGCACTAAAATCTTCAAAAGTTTAGATAAATAAACAACTGTAACAACTTTTTAGTCTATATGTGGAAATTGCTTAAGCAACACTAATATTTTGTTGTAGTGTGCATAATGTGCAAGACTTGCAGACACATTTTGAGCTCTAGTCTTGCATTGTGTGCTCCTATATGTAATTTTTCAGTAGCATTAGGCTAATGGTTATCTTTTCTTAAAATTCTTAACTCAAAATTTAAACATTCAAGTTTACATTTCTGTGCTTTACTTTTGCCAATCATAATAAAATATTAGAAGAAAATTTATCATTGTATTCTTGTCCTCATTTGTGAATGAAACTTTTGAGAATATTCTTGATCCATATAACATTGAGGCAGGAGTTTGTAAAATTACTTTAAATGATACTTGCCATACTTATGCCAGGCCAAAATAAACATTAACAAAGGCGCTGTCATATACTTCAAAGAGCTGATCTTCAGAAGGAAGAGGACAATCATGTGACCCAGTGGGTAAATACAATGTCTGGGTGCAAGTGTTTGAAGTAGGCACAAATGCCCACTTGTTTTTACTAGTTGCAGCAGTGAAGCAGATGCTTGGGGGAATTGCAAATCCCAGGATTGGCTCTTCTTCAGCACCTGTTACAAATTGTAAGATATGTCCAATGGTGATGGTTGCCCTACGACCACTGTTAGCCTCTCGAACATACTTTAAGAATAACTTATAGACAGTCATTTCATACATCTTTGCATTTGACCCTTCATCTGAGAAGGAAGGTGCAAGTAGGGAAATCAATTTTCTTCTTGTAAGTTGATATGATTGAGAGGGTCGCATCAAGTGTACAAACTGTGGGACAGCCTTTGTGATTTGGTACAAGCCAAGCTTTGAAAAACCTACACGTAGCTTAAGAATGCATGGGCTGGGCTTAGGTTCTTGAAACAATTCTTGCAACATTGCTTCATCTAGAAACTTTGGTACTGGCCCATTTTGAAGAATGCTTAGAGCCATGATGATGCCAAACCTTTTCATAGTCATCAGCGAGCAAATTCCTCAATCCACTGTCGAAATACTTTTCTTTAATCTCTCTAAGGCATAAACGGAAGAATTCCTTTCTTGGCCCGCCATTATCATGTGCAACTTCACCATAAAAGGTAACTTGCAAAGTGAGCTGAAAGTTTTCAATATATTCGATTTCATCAAATGCAGTTTTTAACAAGTTTTGTCTGTTCACATCAATAAAATTCACCTCTCCTTCCAAATTTGACTCAGTTTCAGTAGTGTCAAGTGGCCGTCCCTTCACAATATATTTTTGTGCACATCTTAACACTTCAACTGGGTTAGTAACTTTGTCTGCCTCACATGCTTTCAAACACTCTTTCACTGCTAATTCAACATCATTGTTCCCATCCCATGTAGACTTAAGAAGATCACTGCCATCTTCCTCTTGTGGCTTTTGGGAAGGAACAAAGCTTTCATGATACTTTTCCTCTACATTTTGGCCATGGTTTTTTGTTCCATCTTGAATGACTGATGCTGGTGTTTCCTGCCACTCTTCCTCTTCTTCATTGGTTTCTTTGGGATTGGTTCCTTGAGCATAATCATCGAGCAGACATTCAAATCCATCCTTCAGGGTTATATAAATGCTTCCTTGGCCTGCAAGGAGTTTCACTTCTTTGAAGGAGAATTCTCCAGCATTTACAGGTTTAGACAATTTTCTTCTATTTGCTTTTAAAAATTCCAAATCCTGTGGAGCCACAGTTGGATATTTGATAACAATTGCCTCAGCCAAGCATGCTTGTATGTTTTCTTCAGTCATGTGAGTGTTCAAGGTAACGATGCCTCTCAGTATGATGGCATCATCTTCTAAGAGAAATGAATCATTCTCATTGAGTCGCCCTCTGGAATTTACAACAACAAACTCAAACGTCTTTTCCATTGGTTTGGCTTTTTTTGGTGCAGATGAGGCAGAAGTACCTAAAAAGCATAACCAGTAGTTAAAAATTCTGCATCTAATAAACTTAATCAAAAATAAATTTTTATTTTTATTATATTGTGGCTGAAAAGTCCTGTCAAGGGGAGCTTCAATAAAGTATGTACAGTGTGTATGTGTGTGTGTATGTGTATAAGTTTGTCTGAGTCATAAGGGGGGTACGAGGCAGGCCTGGCGAACTAAAGATGGTTTAAAAAGCTGTTACCACGATCCTTTAAACAACGGGGATCTCTGAAAAATAGTATAAATAATACCTGAAATGGCTCGCAGACGTTCTCGTGCATTTAAACGGGAATAAAGCCCTCTGCCTGTGGAGTTCTGCACCATAGATTGAGCTCTGTTGACTGTTCTCCCGACTGAAGAAATGGCGGATTCCATTCTGCTAGACAGACCAGTAGATGTCGATGTATTCGCAGAACCATTCATCTGATTTAAAATCTTCCCTGCTTCGGTTAGGCATTTCGCCAAATCATCTAAGTATTTTTTATTATTATTCATTATGTCCTAAACTGGCCGAGACAACGTAAAGACAACGTTCTAGAAACGGACGTCCCTGGAAAACCGCTGACAGCTAGATCACATTTTAAGCCTGGTCGCATTGAAACTCGTTCCTAGGGCCCGAGGCGGTCGGAGTCGAACCGAGATGAAACTGGAAATGAGGTTGGTTCGCATTACTCTACGTGATGCCTAAACCTTGGGGGAGGGGATGTTGAACGTTGAATAAGGGGTTGAACGTTGAATAAGGGGTTGAATTATGGGTTGAACGTTGAATTATGGGTTGAACGTTGAATTATGGGTTGAACGTTGAATTATGAGTTGAACTAAATATTGCTACAATCGGCTTGCCATACTTGCACTTATCGACTGCCACATTGCCTATTTTCATGGCGCGCAGGAGACTGCCACTAACGGGTTTTTGTGGACTTGTTTTTATTCCGGACTCACAATGGCAGCCCATCATGGGTCTTGGCATTGGAGTTGTTCCAGTCGATACTGTAAAGCGTCCTCGAAAACGGAAGGAAAATATTACACCTTTACTAAAGTTGCTTCAGCTAGTAAAACTGTCGGATGCTTATTTGTTTGGCCTTAGGAAAACCATAAACGTGGTCAATTTTAACAGACAAGTGATTTGTACACGACATTGGCCCTATGGCCTACGAAAAAACCTTGAAGATCTACTTTCAATTAAGTGCACAAATGTGCAAGGAAAAGAGACTAAACAAGGTCGTGAACACTAGAACTGTGCTGCAGCTCTATGTACAAACTCCTGGCGAGCTAAACTCGAGGGATTACAATATTATCTTTTAAGTGACATCGCTCAATGTAAAAACAAACAACATGCTTCCAGTAAGGTGTTATTGAACAAAGGAGATGACTTTAAACGCGATTTCATACGTTCAGTACACTGGTCCAAAGGATTTAGAGAAAATTTAGACGATCTTCCAGATAGAGCTTGTCACCCGGAGTACGTGAATAAACAAAGGACAAAAAAAGTGACACCGGATAGTAAAATTGCTGCTGCATAAGACTAAACTTACTGACACCCAAAGAAGGAAACTTGTACGTTTATCACTTAACTTTGATTCAGATGAATCATAATTTGACATATTGCAAAAAGAATTACTAGAACTCAAAGAAAAACTATAGGAAAAAATCGAAGAGGCAAACAGACTGTCTCAGCATGTGAAAGACCTCACTGAAAAAATGATCGTTTAAGCAAGCAGATTGCACATTTTAAAGAGAAAATGAAAGATTTGATATTTTCATATGAATGTCTCAAGTTACGACCCCAAAAATTTTTATACATGAGTGGATTAACTGTTGATGACTTTGATTGTGTTTTTGATTGTATTGAGTCGTATATTTCTGCAATAATTTATCCGGATTGCAAAAATAAGGAAGATGGCCAAAGAAACTCACAAAGAGAACTGTACTGTTGTGTTTTTTTATAATATGCCGTCACACATTTCTTCACAAACACAAGTAATTCAACTGTATATCGAATTTTTTCTGCTTGAGCCATATTTCTTTCAACCCTTTTGACTCTATGGACCTCAGCCCATACCCAGGGGAAGTTATCTCATTGTTACCCAAAGAGTTTTGGTCTTCTGGTTCTCAGAACACTGTACAATTAGGGGACTGCACTGAGAACTGGATCTCATCACCTGAAAACTAGGATGTGAGTAGTGCAACATTTAGTACGTACAACAACCACGACACTGGTAAGACAGGCATATGGATGACTCCATATGGTGGTTCGGTGATGTGCACAGATACCTATCCTGGAGGAATAACTGATAATGATTTAACTGAACAGTGTGGAGTGTTATATATGATCAAAGAGAAGGGAACTACTGTACTCACCGACAAGGGATTTGGCATAGAAGACTTATGTCATTCCAAAGGACTTCTTCACAATCGACCACCGATGAAAATAAATCCCCAGTATGATGAAAGTGAGATATAAGCAAGAATTTCGATGTTGCTACACTACGTATTTATAATGAAAACTTTATTGGTCGAATGAGAGACTGGTCAATTCTAAATGCTTGTTGGCCAAAGAATAAATGCGACTTTCTGGGTTGCACCTCTAAAGTATTTGCTTACATTGTCAATATGTTGTTTGAAACTGTGAAACCAGGGTGGTGGAGGATCCTAAAAAAATTCAAAAAAATTCCGAAATCTTAGCCTCGTGATTCTTAACTGGATTCTTCTAAAAAAAGTGTCACTTGGTTACCAATTTATTTTTCGTCACGATTTTGGGTAGGTGTGTGACATCCTATGATGGTATTGGTGCAACCAGTGTCCTTCATGTATACTTCCAGTAATATTTGTAGAAAGGTAATTGGATAGTAATTGGTAGTTGTATGTTGATTTTAATTATTTGTACCTGCCATTCGAAAATGAAATCGATGTTTTTAGGAGTTTGAGTAATGGGTGCAATAGTTTTCCCACATCCTGAAAAAAACTGTTCTGGTAACAAGAATAAATTTTTTCGTTGGATTTGTTATCAAATGGTTATGTAATTTCAGAATCAATCTTCATTTTCAGTTAAGGATACTAAAAGGAGTAAGAGCAATATCAACTTCTTTAATCTTTATTTTTTTGATGCAGTAAAGTAATCACTAGAGCAATAACGGTGACTTTCACTAACTTGACTTTCACCTTTATAGGTTCTGGAAATGTTTTATCATGAACTAAACATTAATTCGGCTCCTAAATTTCCCTTTCAAAAGCTTTTGGAAGTATTATAACATGAACAAAATAAAGATGTAACTTTAACGGTAACATTGTAACATTGTTGAATGCAAATTAAATGATACTAATAACTGGAAATCACACACAAATCTCAATAAAGGTCAAATTGTGAACTTGTTATCTTATGTACTCAAAAACAGTTATTTCACATCTGGGGGGACCCAATACCATCAAATATCCGGTTGTGCTATGGGGTCACCGGTGAGCGCAGTCATAGCTGAACTTGTAATGCAGGAAGTGGAGAAGGAAGCACTGCAAACTTCCCCCGTCCAACCCAGGTGGTGGCGTAGGTACGTTGATGATGCAAATGCGTGCCTAAAGAAAAACGAAATACAATGTTTTCATAACCATCTGAACTCCGTAAACCAACACATTCAGTTCACAATTGAAATGCCATCTGTTTCTGATGA
>JAOTRI020140689.1:0-10764 GCA_028564885.2 Zoanthus sanctaehelenae
AGCCCACCTACCGCCTGTGGGCTGGAAACAAATGTCCAGTCGTTTTTCACTGTAAACATCTTTCGCTTTTTCTTACTGGCCTCGTCGGGCATAACTGTGAAAATAAAGACGCAGACACACGGTGCAACATTTCATGCAACATTGCCCGCAACAAATTTTTTGAGTTGGACACTCGGTGCAACAAAATCACGCAACATTTCTCGTGATCCATGCGACATTTCAACAATCAATACGGGGTCCAACAGGAAGTCCTTTAAAAAAGAGAACTTGCTGCGTACATTGTTGCCTGAGTAGAGCGCGATTCAACTTCAGTTTGTGTTTCGTGCAATGCTGCATGAAATGTTGCATCGTGTGTCAAGGCCTTAAAGCTATGTTGCCTTAGGCCCTGATTACATGGAAGAGGTTGGCCCGGTTGAGCGGGCTGAGTTTTTCTAACGAGATCCCAGGCGTCCCCATGAAATCTGTAAAAATTTGGTTCGCGATTACATGTAATACCAGGCTAAGGTTTAGTTTTCATCCTGCTTAACCGGGCCAGGCCGTCTCATATAAGCAGGGCCTTACTGAAATTTAAAATCTTCCTGTCAGATTCTGTTGAACCTCAGTGTTCTGGAGTTAGATTGTTGCTATGATGTCAGATCGATGTCTCTTGTTGCTAAAACCTCTGGAAGCCTTGCTACAGTGTTCGGCTGGTGTAAAATGGCTCCTTTTTATGTTACTTTATATCTTCATTAGAAGAACTGTGTTTTTAGGAACTTGAAAACGTTTTTAGTGCATTTAACATTATCTGTATTCTGTCATTTCTGATGCCGTCTCAGCTGTTTTGTGGCAGAATAAGGAGAAATTGCTAAAGCATTTATTATTATTATTATTTTTTATTATTATTATTATTATTATTATTATTATTTATTTATTTATTTTTCTTATTACTGTTTTTATTTCCTGTTGTTATTAAAAAGGGAATGCTTTATATTATTAATATATCGGTCTCAATGTCGGGCAAACATTTTTTTTTATTGTTGTTTTGTAAAATCTTAATACTCTTCATTTCTTGTGAAATGCTACCTTGCAATATAAAGCTAACCAATGTACAGTGGAACCCCGCCTTACGACCACCTCTTTACTACGACCACTTTTTCTAGGCCCGATAAAACGCCCATACATTTTCTTATAAAAACACCCCGTTAATGCGACCACTCCGTTTACGCGACCAACGACCACATTTTTAATTCCTAAAGTGTATTTTTCTTTGTTTTTAACCTCGTTAATACAACCACTAATCCATGTATGCAAATTGCAATAGGAAATGCATTGTGAAATAATGACAGTTATGTCACATTGTCATCTTTTTAAAGCATTAAGTCATCAAAACTTAAATTGACACTTTTGAAACAGTAACTTTTTTAAGTGAAAGTCTCTAATTAGCTATTGTTGACATAACCTCAAAATAATTACATTGTTTCTATCATGGACAAAGACGAAAAAATTTTTTTTTGTTTCTTCGTTTTAGTAGCTCTTGTAAAAACTAGTTTGTTGAAGTTGTTCTGTTTCAGAGTTGAAAGTTTATTTTATTATTTGAATACTATTTAAAGGCTTCAGAATAGTAGTAGAACATGTGAAATACGGATATGCTTGAAATACATGTTAATTAAAACATGTTTGCTACGAAATATAACCCTACTCCGGTAAAACGACCACCCCGTTAATACGACCACTTTCTTTTGGCCCGTTGGTGGTCGTATTTAACGGAATTCTACTGTACTATATATCTATTTGCCTTCAAGGTTCAAGCCCTGGGTGGAGTACCCATGATGGCTAAAATATCTGATATGTCGCATACCATTCCCGACGAAAAGGTAAAGAGTGTTTTTTATCGTTGTCTGTCAATTTCGCGCCACTCAAAAAACAAAAAGTAGAATAAAACATTTTTATAGGGAAAAGAGAAAGATTAACTGGAAGATAGGCAGCAATATGTATAACAGCACGTGCACTATTCCTCAAAACTGATCCTACTAGCGTTAACCAAGGATTTGACCCAGAGTTTTGATTTGATCTGCAAATTTAGGATTAACAAGTTTGTTTCTGAGTAAAATCCGTTGAGTATTTTATATGACCCTGCTTTGAACAACTCAGCTATTGAACCCAGCCGCTAAACAAACCAGTTGTTTAAAAATCTAGATAAAGTTTTGGTGTCTCCTAACGTCATTTTCAAGTCACTGACGTCAAAACGTTGTCTAACCATTGTTAAAGTTGTCTAAATTGAGAATATATTTGTTATAATTAAATGTCTATGATAAGCAGAGAAATATTCACCAGATTTCGCTGTCATTGTTTTTACAGGTTGTTATAACGTATGTATCGTACTTGTGTGCCCGTTTGCTTGATCTCCGCGACGAAACCCGGGCAGCTCGGTGCATTCAAGTAGCCTGGAAGAAGTTTAAATTGAAGAAACAACTATGCGCTCAAAAGGTAAAGTTCGTGAATAACGCTTCACATGATGATAGGAAATATGCATATTATCAACCGTCTGACTCATTAGTGTGATATGCATTTCCCCTTTTTCACATAATTATGTAATAATTTCCAAATGAATCAAGTATAACAAATGTCTGACTGAAACAACTTAGATCAAATTGACCTGATACAAAAATGTTTGTTTATTTGATTTAAATTTTGAAAATATTGCATTCCTTCTTGCTTCTCATTTTAATAATTAATAGTTAATACTACAAAAAAGACATGTATCTCATGAGTATAAGCCCACGGTTTCTTTTTGGACTCAATTAGTATTATTATCATTATTTTTATCTGTTTGTATATCTATTTTTTTATGTATTATATTCTTTGCGATAAAATTGAAAATATGTAAAATCCAGATGGTTATCAGAATAAAAATTAATGACTCCGGTACAGCGGTATCTTGAAATTTGAATATTGTCTGTTGGTATGACACTAATTAGACGGACTGATTGAAGATTTTATTTTCTTGTTTTCAAAATTTTTGAACGCACTCTCCTGAATATCCCAAGTTTACTTGTATGTGTCTGAATATGTTACTGATGAGGTGTAATATTACTGTCATAATTTGTATCTCTATTTATTTTTTTATTTCTGTCTCCACTGTTGCAGGAGATGGTTCAGGCAGCTTGTTTGCTTCAGGTAAATTTGTTTTTTAATACTGGAAAACGGTAACTTGTTTTGCTTACTTTATAATGCCACTTAAAACAAATCCCAGTTTCATCAAAAAATTTTGAAAATTCAGTGAGGGAGGGTGTTCTTTAAGCGTTATTGTTTTTGTGCTTTAATGAACTACTGAGTTATTTCGGGAGTAAAACTGCACCACCAACAACCAAACTAAATTGGGCAAAGTGATACTTTTTAGGTGGGCTTAACCTTTCAGTCCCAGTTGTATTATTAAATTCTCCCAACTTGTGTCCATACTGTTCATTGCACTAGTTTGAGAGAATTTAGCTTTTAGTCTTCAGTAGTTTTATTTGTTTGATATATTTTTGTTTTCTCCTTACCAAATGTTCTATTTTGTACGTATCATATAAGGAGAAGTTTTGTTTTAATAACCAACTGGGATTGAAAAGGTTAAGCGAGTGTGACACAAATGTATGAAAAAAGAATCATGTAGCGTCATAAGCTACCGGCCAAATGATTTGTCACTCTATCAATTGTTACGATACATGGAAAATATTTCTCAACTTCTTCGTCATATATTCCTTTTATTAAAAATAATATATGGAGGCAGCGTGACTCGGTGTTCAGGGTGCTAGACTTGTATGCATGCAAACGTCCCTGGTTCAAATCTCACTCTGACCTCTGTATTGATCGTCTTAGATGATCCCTGAGTCACATCCACCACGCTTTGTAAATAACCAACTGGTTTGCCTCCTATCAGTTAAGGTTTTTCTTTGTCAGCCCCTTCAATAAATTTAAAAGTAGGAGACCATGAATGGAGAAGAAGCCAGCCATCGATTAACACCTGTCCTGTAGAATTTGGAAGATTCCCCACATAATAACATTTTGCAAGGCACGAAAGTGCCCGACCACGGTTCGAGATTTTTTCCCAAGTAGCCAACAGCTTTCGTCGGCTGTCGGCGCTTATTGAAATGACTGATTGTGTCGTGTTTGTGTCAAACTCGGAGATATTAGATTTACAGCTATTTCCAGAAATTCGAGTATATAAATAAAGTAGTGGTGACTATTGAGCAGTTTTGGCCTATCACGATAGTATCACGATAGTATCACGATAGTTGTTCAAACTATTACAATAGTATTGCGATATGAGACTTACTATTGCGATAGTATTGTGAGATTGTTAATACACAATCAATACTTCAACAATAATAAAGAATACAGAATTTATTCAACTACAACCAAAGCTAAAATAATAAGAATTTTTATACTTTGTATGTTAGTTTCTTATTTTTGATTAAAAATGCTTTATTATGATGAAATGTTCCAATTTTTCCTTAAAAAAATTAATTTGTCAACATATACAGGCTTCAGTTGTGCTCTCTTTGCTGTAACAATGTCACCTGCTGTTATATTTCAAAATGGAATGACATAATTGGCAACCGATTCTTTTGTTGTCTACTACAGGAATCGTGCTCTTTTACAAAACCAAAGTGCTTCCAGATGAATGATTTTTCCTGATTATTCTTTACAATCTCAAAATTTGCCGCCATTTTGTTGTGCTTCGACCGAGACTAAAATTAATATGGTGCACCCCCCATCTTGCAATATTGCATTTTCGTTACCAGACCCTCACATTTGAACAAAATGGCGACTCCGATAAAGATGATATTGTTTATAAAGTTAAATACGGATAAATACAGTTAGAAATGCAAATTTTTACATGTGAAGTACAACTTCCTTTGCTTAAAATAATTTAGTAAAACTATTGAAACTATCAATAGTGAAGCTAACTATCGCAATAGTTATCGATAGTGCAATTTTACAATCGATGCATCGCTATCGTGGCTTTAACATCGCGATTAATCGATAGTTCGATGTATCGTTACACCACTAAAAATAGTATATAGTTAGCAAGTAGTAATAAAAAGTCAGTGCGCTGTAAAACTAAGGTAAGCTAAGGGACCTAATATATTATTTCTATTTTGCATGACTGTTACATTAAGGTTTCTTTTTTCTTTTTTGCAGGCTACAATAAAGATGTTTCTGGAACGCCGCAGATTTCTAGCGATGCGCGGTGCGGCCGTCAAAATACAGAAAACTTACCGTAGATATCGTGTAAGGAGCCAAAAACAATGCCGTAACAAAGCAGCAACTATTATTTCTAAAGCTTACCTTTCCTACAAGCTTGGAAAGAATACAAGGCAAGAGTATGTAGGTCTCAAATCAATGGTGATTCGACTGCAAGCGCTTATTCGGGGAAAGCAGCAAAGAGATCTAGCAAATAAAATGAGATGTGCCCGGTTAATCCAGGCAAAATGGAGACAGTTTCTCGCAAGGCGTCGTTTTGAAGCAACAAATGTTGCTGCAGTTGTTGTCCAAACTCGCGTGAGGGGTTTCCTTGAGAGAAATCGCTATCAAAAGCTAAGGCAGGCAACTTTGGTTTTGCAGGCACGAGTACGCGCTTTTTCGGCTGGCAAACGAGAAAGAAACAATTATCTCGAATTGAAATCCAAAGTGATAAAGATGCAAGCCGTCACTCGTGGAAACCACTGCCGTTCTTTGCTCCGTAGAACAAGGGCAACTTTAAAGATCCAAAGTTACATCCGAATGTGGTTGGCAAAGAGAAAATATTATCAAGTTAGAAATGCTGTTATCAAGATTCAGTGTTGTGTGAGAAAGTATCAAACGAGGGTGAAGTACCAAAGTATCCGTGCGTCAGTCTTAGTGATACAGAATTATTTCTCTGCCTTGGTAGCAGGTCGTGAGCAAAGACGAAGGTACCGCAAAATAAGGGAGTCGTGTATAAAGATTCAGGCGTTTTTTAAAGGTTTTAAAGCAAGGAAGCAGTACAAGAAACAAATGAAATGCGTGCATTGTATTCAAGCACAAATCCGGCAGTATTTGGCTCGAGTTAAGTATCTGCGATTACAGAGAGCTTCTTTAACGATTCAGCGACATTTCCGTGGATATCAACAAAAAGAGGTAGCGCGAGAAAAATTTGAAAGAATCAGGAAGGCATCCTTAACGATACAAGCAAACTTTAGAAGATATCTGTGCCAAAAAGATTTCTCCCGAAAACGGTCATCAGCCATAATCATCCAGAGTAACATCCGCAGGTGGTTGGTTAGAAAAAGGTTTTTATCAAGCAAACACTCTGCACTTTTGCTGCAAATGCATTATCGTGCTTGGCGCCTTGGCAGAAGCCAGTACATGAAATATCACGTCACTCGTGGAGCCGTTATTACTCTTCAGGCTGCTGCAAGAGGCATGCTACAACGACAGAAGGTTAGAAAAGAACAAAGATCTTCAATTCTTATTCAAGCTGCTTATCGTGGGTTCATTGCCAGGAAAAAGTTTCAGTTGATGAAAAGGTCGGCCATCGTGTTACAGAGAAGGTATCGAGGGCTTGTTGAAAGTCGTTCAATTCAGGCGTATTACAAAAAAATGAAGGAGAGTGCTGTACTTTTACAATCAATTTACCGTGGGTACCATGTGCGGAAACATTACAAGCGGCTGAAGTCTTTGATTAAGATACAGTCAACATATAGAGGATATGTGGCACGATCGCAGTTCTTGTTTATTCGTGAGGCCGCCATTGTTCTTCAAGCAGCAATGAGGGGTTACCTTCAGAGAAAGTTTTACTTTAAAGTAAAATACTCCACAGTCGTCTTGCAGAGACATTACCGTGCAATGATTCAGGGCCGCCTTCAAGCAGAAGCGTATCAACAGCAAAGAGCTGCTGCTCTGGTCCTACAGTCTGCTTATCGTGGATATCAAGCCAGATGTTTTTTCAAGAAGGTGAAAGCTGCAGTAAAAATTCAGTCTCTCTATCGAGGGTTTCGTTCAAGGACAGATTACCAAACGAAACGCAAAGCTATAATCACCCTTCAAGCAGCTATTAGAAGGTACATGTCTTTAAGAAGGTACAAAGATATCCAGAAGGCAACAGCTGTATTACAAGAAAGATTCCGTGCAATAAGGAAAGGCCGTGCAGAGTTTGTTCTTTATCAACAGAAGAGATCAGCTGTTTTGATACTGCAAGCTGCTTATCGCGGATACACTACTCGAAAGCATTACAAGCGCTTAAAAGCCGCCGTCGTGATCCAGTCCTGTTATCGTGGTTTTGTAGCGCGAACTAATTACAAGATCACACATATGGCTATCGTAAAGATTCAGTCAAACATTAAAAGAATTATTACCATGAAACGTTATGAAGCTAAGAAGAATGCTGTACTTGTTATTCAACGAAGATTTAAAGCATTGATTAGAACTCAAAATGCAGTTTCCAATTATCAGAACATCAAATTCTCTTGTTTGATTCTTCAAGCAACTTTCCGTGGATTCAGAGCAAGAAAACTTTTCAGAGAGATTAAGGCGGCGGTGAAAATTCAATCCTTGTATCGAAGTTACGTTGAAAGGTCGCGTTTTCTAACGATGAAACAAACAACAATTATGCTTCAAGCTTTTGCAAGACGCCATCTTGCAATGAAACACTACAGGGAGCTCAAGTGGGCGACAGCTGTTTGCCAGCAAAGATATCGTGCTCGTGTGGAGGGAATACGAGATTACCTTGCATATCACGTGAAAAGAGGCGCCTGTATAAAGTTGCAAGCAGCCGTGCGTGGGTTTATATGCCGGAGGGGGATTAATACCAAAAGGGCAGCGGCAATACGAATACAGAGACATTACCGGGCCTGTTTAGAGTCCAGAACATCCAGGCAACATTTTTGTGAGCTGAAGAAAGCTACAGTTATACTGCAAGCTTGTATCCGTGGTTGGCAGGCAAGAAAGGTGGCAAGACAACACCGTGCTGCGCGGATCCTGCAGTCACTATTTAGGATGCATAGAGCGCGTGCGCTGTACTGCAAGACTAGGAGGTCTGTGATCAAAATTCAATCTGCAGTGCGAATGATTCAGGAGAGAAGGAAATATATCTCCCTCAAAAAGGCTGCTAATGCTATCCAAATTCGCTATCGAGCCACAGTTTTGGCTAACAATATCTGTATAAATTATCGTTGCACAAGAGGTGCCATCATCACAATACAAGCATTTGCCCGAGGGCACTTAGAGCGTCAGAAAATAAAGCGGATGAACCAATCAGCAACTGTTATTCAAAGCATGTACCGGTGCCACCTTGCAAGGTTGGATTACAGGTGCAGACGAAAAGCAACCTTAACCCTGCAGCTGCACTTCCGCTCCTTCTTGCTTGGCCGAAGGGTGGCTAGAAACTACAAGAGAATGAAGAGTGCAGCAAGGTTGATCCAGTTGTATTACCATGGTTACAAAGCAAGGGAGTGTTTGAGAAGGGAAAGAGCAGCAGTGCAAATCCAGGCGTGGTACAGAGGACTTTCTGTCCACACCAAGTTCTTGGAGAAGAAGGAAGCCGCAACCTTGATACAAGCAGCTACAAGAGGTATTAAAATAGATCATTTTCAACTTTCCAGTTACCGCTTACTAGAGCAACAACAGACTCAATATCTATGCAGTCTTAGCCACAATATAGACTTTAATGCTCATGCTAAGTAGTTTGACACTTTTTACAACTGTGTATTGTTGAAGGTGTGACTTCTCTCTCTATCTCTCACTAGTAATTTGAATATTTAGCAACAAAACATGGCTAATGCTGTATGGTGTAGTGGTTAACACGTCGGACTAGTATTCGAAGATGTGGGGCTCGATTCCCGCAAAGGGCTTATATATGTTATTTTTCTCTTATTTCTTTCTATATAATTATCTACACACCGAACGCATTTCTATTATGCATTTATCTACTCATAATACTATATATGCGTACCTATAGTTTACGGTGTTCAACTTACTAATAGAAAAAAATATCACACTTGGAACCCCTACAGTTACCATCTACATAACACTGTCCGGCTGCGTTACCAGCGTTACCATCCGACTAGTAAACCGAACATGTGGGGTTCGATTCCCGCCAAGGGCTATATATGTTATTTTTCTCTTATTTCTTTCTATAATGCTGTATAAGTTAAATCTTCACTTATTTCAATCAGCAGCAACTAAGAATTTCGGTTCGATACATTAAAATTCAGCTTAAGCCCGAGGCTTAGGGGAAAGAAATCCCAGCAGGCCTTGGAGAATGAATAACTTATTTCTTTTGTTTTATTTTTCCAAACTGACCTATTGTGAGACTTTTAGCTGACTTTAAACAATAGATTTATCGATCTAAAGTTAATAATAATTATCATGTTGATAACATTTTCTTGACATATACACAAATAAACTATTTCTGCGAAAAACAAACAAAAATTATGATGCAGGGCTCGTCGGCGGTCAGAAATCATGAGAATGTAATCATTCAATCAATAAAGCAATCGTGATAATGCTTTCAATATAGAGATTGTGAACATTTTACGTAATCATTTACAAACTGTTGACAGTGTTTTTTAAAAGATTATAATGAAACATATTTCACAAATCTCCGGATCTTTGAACCAATCAAAACAAAGATATAAAGCTTACACCAACCTTATTTCTGCCAATCACAAACCTTATTTATTTTTGTGGCCTCTATACACTGAGTAATACCCCAAATTTCCTTAACAACTTTAAGGATGATTTCGCATGCTGTGCTCAAAAATTTATTTGATTTATCATTTTCCTTACTCTTAATGGTGTTGAAATAGCGGGTTCCACAGACTGAGTGGTGTTCTGTTAAACATCGCAGGGTACATGGTCCGCAGAAGCTTCCGGAACGTTCTTGCTGCCATTTGCGTTATACAGACGCACTTTCGCGCACAGCAGAAGAAGAAGTATCACCGACAGAAGTACTTGGCGCTAAGAGAAGCCACAGTCACAATTCAAACTGCATTCCGAGGTTGGGCCCAGCGACGGCGCTTTGTGGTTATAAAACAATCCACGCTGTTGATTCAAAAGCGATACAGAGCAACCATTCACGCTCAGAAACAAAAGGCGAGCTACAATCTGCTCAGAGACTCCTGTTTGAAGATCCAATTAGCATTCTGCGGATGGAAAGCCCGCCAGCTTAGAAAACGTGTTCTTGCAGCCATAACTGTTCAGAAGTACTTCAGAATGCACCTCCGTCGGGCGCACTACCGGAACATTCGCGGAGCTGCCATAAAATTACAGTCTTTGATTCGAAGGAAGAAGCAAGAAATGTACTATCAGCAGCTGAAAGCCTCTGTACGACAAATACAACAGCGATATAGAGCTAAGAGGTAGTTATTTCCATAATCTTTTATTCTTCATTTAGAAAGCATCTCCTGCACTTCGTGTGTGTTTACACAGAGTTGCTTTAAACATGTGCCTATAGACTGCATTACGAATTAAGATGAGATACATGGAAACAATTATCAGGGCTTTAGAGTTTAACCTGTTATACCAAAGGGCAAAATGCGTAATGATATGAAAGTCAATTACTGATTAGTATTACTCTGATAGTACCCACCCAAAATTCCGATTGTCTATAATCTGTAATCAAAGGTTAGACCATTGAACTGTTATAATTCCTTAAATAAATTCTTTAATCACCAACTCACCATTTTGTCTTTTTCTTTCTCTTTACTCCGACGAAGGACTAACGTCCGAAACGTCAGTAAGTATTCTTTCTTTTATACGGTGTATAATTTACATATTTAT
>JAOTRI020140699.1:0-10762 GCA_028564885.2 Zoanthus sanctaehelenae
CTGTCTCTTCGTTCGTTGTTTTTATTTCCATGGCTACCTTGTTTCTATTGGCTAGTTTTTCATCTCCCTGCCTATATAAACTCTGCATTTTCTCTTTTTCTTCCCTTTACTCCGACAAAGGACTAACGTCCGAAACGCCAGTAAGTATTCTCTTTTTTACGGTGTAGAATTTACCTTATGCAAAACACATTCCTGTAATTTTAGATGTAAATTAGATACAAATGTAGATGCAAATAGAAAGCTATGCAAAATAAAATGTTGTTGTTGTTGCTGCTGTTGTAGTTGTTGTTGTTGTTGTTATAAGGAACGAAATGTTGGTTGTAAGAGATTATTCAAGAAACCTTTTTCAAAATAGGGGAAAAAGCGCCACAAGTCCGACAAGACTACACTGAAGGACATATGCCGTTGCTTTCAGACCATCCAGTCTAGAACTCCCATATATTGACTATACGGATCAATGTTCCGCTGTTCAGAGTATGGTTTTCAGACCGTGCAGTCTAGAACTCCCATGTATTGACTATGCGGGTCAATGTCCCACTGTTCAGGGTATGGTTTTCAGACCATCCAGTGTAGAACTCCCATGTATTGACTATGCGGGTCAATGTCCCACTGTTCAGGGTATGGTTTTCAGACCATCCATGCAGTCTAGAGTTGGGTGATGAATTTTGCAATATTTACAAGCTGTTTAGTGCAGATTGCAACAACTCTTCCTGGATGAGAACTGTTTGATTGAGTTTTGATATCATGAATGTTTTTCTTGATTCAGGGGCTTGACCTCTCTAATCGGTGCTATTTTTTACCTATTTCCTAACACACCTAGACAGTAAGACTATTCGTTATTTGTTTCCAACAGGGTTTCAAAACCAAACCATTTATCAGTCTAGAACAGGTTAAGGTCAATGAAGGCCCAGCGGCACATCCCCACTATAAATTGTATCAAGTACCCCCTTTCGGAGAAACAGGATTTGTTGGTCCAGTGGAGTTAACACCAATAACGACGAGATATACAAAGTAATGCTGTTACCCAATTGATCTTGGTAGCGTTGCCAAACGGTTTGATTGAAGCACCAGTCTCTCTAGACTTCTAAGGTATTCTGGTAATCAAACGATACGCAAATAAGTTTTGAAAAGACAGGTAGCAAATTTCGTTCTTACAAACTTGACCCATGAACGAAGTAAATAACTTATTTTTCAAGTCTATGGGAAGGTAAAGGTAACTAAATCAAAAGATCAACTTTATTTAACGAATATTAGAATGGAGGGCTAAAGATGCCCGATGTTATAATATTTAGCAAATCATTGAAGGCATGCTGGTTAAAAAATATTTCGAAAGGACAGATAATGCAAAAAGGAAATATTTCTTAGGAGAAAGTCTAGATAAAGTGGGCGGAGGTTTAATCTTCTCTGGCTTTTTAAGAGAAAATGTTAATCTGTTAGATATAGAAAATGTTTTTCACAGAGAACTCATTCAAATATGGACTGATTGATAGCTTTCTTAGTTATGAAGACTTTGTTTGCAAATAAAATATTAACAAAAACTTTTTGAACTATTATGGAATAACCTCATCAATAAAAGCCCAAAATTGAAAGTCAAACGACAAAAAACTAAAATATTGTTCAAAAGTTCAAGAAAGCCAAAAAAACGGAAAGCTTGTTTATTCCAGTCTCATTGAAAAGATTAAAAATCAATTGGAAAGAAATCTATTGACTGACTTTTAACGTCACCAATGAAACAAAGTTAGCCAATCTTCAGTACATATTTATACGCATAGCTTTCTCCATAAAATAGGAAAAAGTCTGTCAGATAAATGTACATTCTGTGTCCTTGAGACGAAAGTCTTCTATACCTTTTGGGGAAAGCAAGTTTACACAAACTTTTTGAAAAGAAATGGAACCTTGGTTGAGTACAAAACTGCAACACCTATCGCAGGTTCCAAGTTAAATTGTTTAGGTTTAAAAAAGATAGACCAAGATAATTCCAATGCATTTTACCATATTTTATTATTAGGAACTGATACTTCATCCATGTAAGTAAGTTAAAAAATGTTTTACCAAAAATGAGCACTTTTAAAAACAATTTTACAACAAGTACAAACAATGGAACAACAAATCGGCCATACAGTCTTTTAGCAAGAAATGGGGTTCGCTAAGTCGAATTTAAAAGTCTTCGGATGTGAATAATCAGAACAAACAGATCATCATTTTTATTCATTTATTGCAAATAATAGCTGGACTCTTTCTCTCTCTTTTACTGTTAAGAGGTGGAACAAAAGAAAAAAAAACTTGACCCACGAAACCAAAAATTGTCTCAAACTTATTTATTACTTATTACTTCTAATGCCGATTAGAATTGGTTGGTGTCATTTTCAAAAATGCTGAATCAGCTGATAAAATCGAAAAACACTATGACCATTAAAACAGTTTGTTGCAAAAAGTCAAAAAAGGTATTCTTTCTTTCTTACTTTTTAAGCACAGAGCGTAAATATTCATTTTGGTTGTCCTAAATATTTTGTGTAGTCACATAGAGCGTATGTTCATTTTGGTTATCCTAAACATTTTGTATAGTCACATAGAGCGTATATTCATTTTGGTTGCCCTAAATATTTTGTGTAGTCACATAGAGCGTATGTTCATTTTGGTTATCCTAAACACTTTGTATAGTCACATAGAGCGTATATTCATTTTGGTTGTCCTAAATATTTTGTGTAGTCACATAGAGCGTATGTTCATTTTGGTTGTCCTAAACATTTTGTATAGTCACATAGAGCGTATATTCATTTTGGTTGTCCTAAATATTTTGAAATTACTGGAATCTTACCAACTTCATTAGGAATTGACTCGATTCTGTTTTCTTCTGCATCAAGAACTCGAAGCTTTCGAAGTGCTCCTAAGCCTCGTGGAATTCTCTGCAACATTAACCGTGAAACGTTTTGTTATGGTCGTTAAATTAGTACTTAAACAAAAATTGATACAAGGTAAAGAGGCCTCATAAAGTTCTTGTTTCAAACCCAAAGCTACTCACCTTAAGTAAATTATTGCTAATAATTAAAACTTCGAGATTTACTAGCCATTGGATATCCTCTGGTAAAACAAAAAAAACGAGTAAAAACATAAATGTCAATAGATTATTGAAGTAAAAAAGAACACTAGTAACATTAAAATCTTAACCGTCTTCATTTACAAACATAAATGAACTCAAAAATATTGAATATGAGAAATTGCTAACTTAGTTCTAATATTCAGAAATAACAAAAAGAAAAATGCCTTAATGCCGAAATTTAGCTTTTTTCCACCACCCAGTGACATTTCCTCGTTTATGCTTTGATGACCATTACAAATCGTTATTAAATTGGTATGGTTCTTAACGTTAAGAAATAAACAAATTTTATGGAATCATTAGAAAATAACTGTAGTTATATCTCGCCAACAATTTACACTATAATAAGCAGCCTGTGGCAAGGATACGTTTTTCGTCTTGATTTCTAGGATGATCTCAACAAATCCCATAAGTTCACAAAACTTAATTTTGGAACATCACACTTCAGAAATCTATTTTTCAAAACTAGTGTACAATCTTATGACCATTACGAAAAGTAATTTTACTTGACGTTTTGATAGTTCAATTTGTCAAAAAAGTAATTGTCACGAGACCAGCTTCATAAGTGTTAATAGTGATGATTATGGAGTAGTTTGCAAGAACTCTGCCTTTTAGCTACAAAGTACCTGGTTTCATTATAAGCTATAAAGCTAAATCCTTTCAAGCCTAGTGGGCCATGGAGCCGGCGTTTATCTCTGGTTTCTGTGGTGTTAAGCGGATGACAGTATGTGACTCCCCCTGGACGGAACACTAATCCATCGCAGGTTAGCTCCCAGCAGACGCTGGTAATCATTTACCTACACCGGGAGGATGGAAAGATGAGTTGGCTTAGGCGGAAAAGAAGGCCACACAAATATTCAAATCTCGGCGAAGAGCTGGGATCAAACTGGGGACCTTGTGGTTCAGGAAAGCAGAGATCTTACCAACTGCGCCAACCATGTTCGCCCTCATCATAAGCTATGCAAATGTTTAAATATTTGTGCAACCTTGTTCTCCACAAAAGCTAACACAGCTCTCTGGAATCCTCCTGGGAGCTAACCTGCGATGGATTAGAGTCCCGTATTGTATATTAGTAAAATCCAACTAGTGGTCTATTATCAATGCTGTGTTCTGATTGGTTAAACTACTAGTAGGCTATTTATTATAGCCCACTAGTAGCGAAAAGTGCAGCCTTTGAAAACCAAAACAATAGCTTTAACTAGCCTCGATAAACTTATGCTTCTTGCGGATCAGTCGAAAAATACGTAAAAATTCTTGATGTTGTAATAAAATTGAAGTGGAAGTGGATTAACTTGGCCCTGAACTCTAAATCTAAAAAAACACAAAGTTACAATGAACTTGTACTTGTACTGAAAAAATATATACAACTTGTTACAGATTACTACTAAACAAACCGTTTAAGGCAAACTAAATTGTTTCGTAGAAAATAACTTTAAATGCAATTTAAAGAATGAAACCAAGCTGAAAATTTATACCTGGAAGCTTTACAAGCTGATTCGTCCCCAAATTCAATTCCACTAAACTCACCCAGCTCCCAAAATCTGCATTGTGGAAACACACATTATTACTAACAGTAATGACGCGAGACGTATGTCCAGCGGTAATGTATAAGACCTTAACCATTGACCTGCCTCCCCATGTGAGTCTTTGTAGCTCAGTGGGTAGAGCCTCTGACCGGTAATCAGAAGGTTGCAAGTTTGATTCCCGTCAATGACTCAGAACTTTTTCTGAGCATTCAACTCGAGTAACACTTTCTTTCTAAGTAATGATTTATTTTATCCTCGCCATCACCCTTGCAAAGACATAAATGTTCTATACTAGAAACCTCTATCAACAATGCACCTGCAATTTACAATTTTTCTCATCCTTGACCAATCCGAAAATTTATGGAAAACTAAATTGCTTGAATAAAATTTTTTCAAATTGCTATTGTCTCCCTTCCTACATTTAATACATACTTTTAACTTTTGCTTTAATTGAAAATGAAAAAGATCTTATAATAACAATAATAATAATAATAACTTTAGCGCCCTTTTCGTATGGATATGATCAAAGGCGCTTTACAATGATCAGTACAATGTTTGACAGATGAGGGCCTTAGATAATCCGTTGGAGCAGTTCACCGATAATATCATCAAGAAATACCCTCAGAAGAACAGACAGGCCACAACACCGCGATCACTACCCTACTCTTTTCGACAAGTGCGTGGGTTCTTTTAAGTCCCTCGACAGCGGAGTGATCAAGAGACTGGACCTACGGTTTAACGTCCAATATTTGTCAATATTTCCTTGGTTTGAAATTAAGGACTTATCAGTGACTTTCTAAGGCCTTCTCTACTAAGTAAGATGTGAATGCTTAATTTGCAAGCATTATAGCTCAACAATTCATATACCGTATTAACAAGATATATTATTTGACTTTACTGAATTGGATGAATTCAAGCAATGCAAAACAAAGCACTAACAGATCCCTTTATAGAAGACTGCCACAGTTTTAATGCTAAACATGTTTCGGCAAGTCTCTTGCCGTCATCATCAGTAAACACGGCGAGAATTGAAGATGAATTATTAGAAGACTGCCACGGTTTTAATGCTAAACATGTTTCGGCAAGTCTCTTGCCGTCATCAGAAGTAAACATAGCGCGAATTGAAGGAGAATTATATAAGCATAAGAAAATGTTAAGTCCATGGAGCTATGGAGATTTGACAAAATTATTTTTGTAAAAACTCCATAACTCTGTGGGATTAAAATTTTCTTACACTTATAAACACTTATAATTCACTTTCAATTCGCTCTGTATTTACTTCTGATGATGGCAAGAGATTTGCCGAAACATGTTAAGCATTAAAACCGTGGCAGTTATCTTAAGAGTTATTGTGAGTTTAGTTATATCTAGTCACTAGATTTGCCGTTCATTTTTACCACTCGAAGATAAACCTCGTATGTTCGCGCCACCGTGTAATATCCTCTATTACTTACCAAGCGGGAGAGAGGTGAGCTGATACCGTGTAATATCCTCTATTACTTACCAAGCGGGAGAGAGGTGAGCTGATTATCTTTCATGTTTAGCTTCGTCTGCAAAAAGTGAAACATAATGTAGGTTATTCATTCTAAATTATTTTGACTTGCCGTTTTTGTATTTTCATAAAACGCTTCTTCAATGAAACATTTTTAATATTCAAATTTTCCGTTTCTGTAACTCTACTACATACAGGGGAACAAAGATAGAAAACTTGTGTAAACGAACATTCGTCGATTGCGAATCCTGTATTCTGGTTGGTTACACTAGAAGTTTTAATATTAAGTTAACCGAAAGTACGCTTAACTACCGTAAAGATGTACATTTCAACAAGTAGGGGTTAATTTTGTTTTTGTTACTTTGAAATTATGTGATATAATTACGTCCGTCTGAATGCCTGCCTGTCCGTCTGTCTGTCTGTCTGTCCGTCTATCTGTCTGTCCGTCCGTCTATCTGTCTGTCTGTCTGTCCGTCCGTCAATCCGTCCGTCCGTCAATCTGTATATCTTTTTTCGCATTTTAATAACATGGCGTATATACACTATTTATAAGTACTGTTAGTTAAATAGCAAAGTTATATTTCTTAGTAGCACCTCACCATAAACTTTGCCTTTAAAAAAGCTCCAAAAGGTATTTTCTGTACTCGGTTGTGTTCCATGATAAATGACTGTAAAAAGAAAACAGAAACCGCGCTGTTTACACTACGCAACAAAAGTCAATTGGCAGTTTTTTCATTGGTTCCACTCCGACATCAGACTGTTAGTTCATTCCGTGTATAACATGATCATAATCTTGATACTTACAGTTACTGAGGAAAACTGCTTGGCAGGCCCTCCAGGAAATTTTTCAAAATTATTTCTTGAAAGCGTTAATGAATTTAAATTCTTCAAACTTGGTAACAGTCGCTCCTAAAATGGAACAAAAAGCCTGTTGTATAGTACAGAAGTACAGATCATATTTAAATGAATTTTTGCGCTATATAAATAATAAAGTTATTATTATTACAGAAGTAATGCTTGGTATACACGCGTTGTTAGGTCAGAGGAAATTTTAGAATTTTACAGGCATATTTAAAGGATACAACTCTCTTTCACAATGACGTTATACTGCACATATATGCCGTAGCTAAACATATAAAAGCCAATTTAGTGTATAAAGAAGTAAATTAAAAAATAATTATGTTATTTAACGCTTAATTGTCCGGCTGAAATTTAAAATCCGCCTGTAATTTAGTTTTTACATTGTGACGGCAAAAACAAAATTTGCTTTTAGTAATAAAACTAAACTTTGACATAACCTAAACAAAATTTATTTATGAACTTTGGCTTTGAACATTTTCCCTTTTTATTCGGGCTACCTGTGGTAGGCCGAGTCTAGGTTTCGGTTTCCAATCTATCTATGAATCTGTCGAAAACGTGTAAGCCCGCGTTGTAATCAGTTAGCGGTTTTCCCATGGTCAAATCAATATGACGCGCTTCTAGAGCTATTTTGAGTGCAAAGACTGGAAAGATTGTTGTGCTTTGTTTTGCGGCGAAAAGAAGTAAACTCACGGTGAGCTGTTTTTGTCAAACGTGTTTGTTGTCGGAGAGCTGCCAAATACTGCATAATTTAGTCTTTGTCGCGATGTCTAATATGAACTGCCCTAAACATAAATCTTCCTGCTATTATCTGTAATTTTATATTCGACTTGTAAATAGCTAGATCTATAAAATTTTGCAATATCTTTATAAACTTCATGTTTTCAAACTTTACCGTCAACACTTTTAAAAAGTTTATTTTTGTATTATTTCTTTATTTTTCTTAGCATTTTGCTTACAAGCCAAATTTATGTAAGAAATACTTTTTATAGCATAGTTTAACTCACACATAAAGTTAAAGTTCCATAGAAGAAAGAACTAAACAAAATAAATACGGTTTATATTTTCATTATGAAAATTAAAGCGAGTGGTCAACTTCCATGAAATGCTTTCAACCATAAAAAAAGTGTCAAGCGTACCGTTTTCAAACTGACAGTTCTCCCAGTTTTTACAAAACTGACGAGGATTAATTTTATGGTAGGAATGTGGTTCTTGATTTTTTTGTAAACTTCTAATTGACTTTGACTATGATATAAGAGATTTACTTTACTTTGTTTGTAGACATTGAATTATAGCTCGCGTTTCTGAGGTTCAGTGTTAGAAGAGCGGCTAACGGCAATTTCTAGGCCGAATCATTCATTTTGTGACACAAGTATAAAACTTGGCATAAATACTTTAGATCCATCATTATAAATCAAAATATTATGTACTGTAGCCCGAGTAAACGTGTGTACGCGTTTAGTGTTTTCAAAGTTTACCGTCAAACCAAAGTGCAGCCACATACACAATTAAGTTTATTTTTGTTTCATTTCTGTCAACTCTATTAAAATCATGATGCCTTCAACCATGAAACGGGTTTCGAGTCTATGGTTTTCAAGCTGACAGTTTTTACAGTTTTTACAAAACTGATGAGGATTAATTTATGATGGGAAGATAATTCTTGGTTTGTGGAAACTTCTAATGACAGTGACTGATATAGGACATTTCCTTGAATTTGTTTTTGGACATTGAATGATTGCTTGCATTTCTGAGGATGGCAAAGTAATCTTTCTATGCCTGCAGGCGTTCATTCCACAACCAAGCAACATTGCATCATAGTTACAGAAAAGAAAACCCAGTCAATTGCCAACCTCGTACGCAGGCTCGTTTCACTGACGTAAAGGTGAAATGAGCCTGGGCACTAGATAAATCGTTTGCAAGATAAGAAAACGATTCTCATGACTTTCCTGCACACTGCAAAAATATATAACTCGAATGTTAGCTCAAATTGGATTCCCTTTGGGGAAAACGTTACCAAGCTTTTGACCTTTGACCTTACTTCTAAAAGACACTTAGAACTTACAGGCAATTCTGAAACAGTATTTCCTTCGATGTTAAATTCTTCTATTCCGGAACAATTCGCAAGGGATCCAGGAATTGACGTTAATTGATTATACCTGAAAGATAAAACAAAACCATTTAGACTGCACAGCAGTCTCTTCCTTCGCCGCGAAATCGAGAATCAAAGCGCTTTTATAAAATAGAAAAATGGGAAGAGGAAATGGACGCAAGGACAGGAGGAAAAAGGAATGTGGGCGATGAGCTGAAGGGAGAGACTATCACCTTTCCATACTTCAAATCCGTTCTGCAATTTTCCGTCGGTCAGTTTTTCACTGGAGCTTAATGATACCTCTCGTGAAGGGCTTTTCAGTGCCATATTAATTAAAATCGTCTTTTCTCCAAGTTGAGACTCCCAACTGGTAGGAGAGAGATCTGTTGGCTATTTACGAAGCCTGGTGAGTTAGTCCATCTTTGATCATAACCGTTTCTGTAGCAGACCTCTCTCAGAGATCAAATAAAAAACAAAACTTTATATGGAGATACGGTGATACATACAATAAATAGTTGTTAATTATTAAGCTGTAATATCCGTGATGTTTGAAATCAGTGAAAAAAAATGCGTTCCTTTATGAATTGTTTAACGGAAAGCCGTTACATATATATGCCGCTTCGGTTAGCATCCTATGAGGTTTACAGTAAGCTCGTCTATATGAATTTCGATGCTTCTACATGCGTATGGCAGAATAAAAAATGCTTCGAGATCGTTAAGAGATTTTCATTCGAGCTATAACAACCAATATATCTGAAGTGGTTTTTTTGCTTTTGGAAATTTAGAACAAACAGCTAATCGCAATTTGAATCTCGAAACTTTCAATTTTATGAGGATTTCCGAAACTGGTTTTCAGAGATTAACCACAGGAAGGAAGTCTGTTTTAATAAATATACTGGTTAAACTGTTTTTCTTAACAATTTAGTACATTTTAAAAGATTTCTAACCTCAGGCCTATTCTTGACATTGCTGTAAGATTTCCCATGGATTCTGGAAGTTCCCTGATGTCATTATGTTGTAAGTCTAACGATGCCATTTTCTTGCAGTTCCCAATCTCTGCAATGAAATCCAACGAAACAAAATAAAATGAACTTAAACGGTACTTTTAACGTATGTGGTCTAAACAGTTTTATAACAAAAAATTTGGATCCTACTCTTTGCGATAAATATGTTGAGGATTCCTTTAAATCCTTTAATAAAGAGTCAAAAGATTGGCCCTACGGTTTAATCGGGTCTTTCTGAAAAGCCTTGAAGTTCTTATAGCTCCAATTTTAAAAGAAAAGGCAGTACCTTTCCCTCAATTATTTAAGACCCTCAGACTTGGGACAGTTGGGCCACCGCATTGAAGACTGGAACCTTACCAACACGATTAGCCAGGAAGTGATTGCATGCAGTCGATTGCTCTTAAAGCATTTTATTAATGATTTTCTTTACTCGTTATCAAGATTTTTTAGTATAAATTTTGAAATTGTATTTCTTGCAAAGGATAACAGAATAAAAAGAGTGTCATAAAATTTAGCTGTATATTCGTGCACCTTGGTGTATCATTTCAGATAGTTGTGCTCATACAAATAACATAAATACCAGCTCAAGTTACCTTGACTATATAGAAAGAATTAAAAGAAAAAAATCATATATAAGCCCTTGGCGGGATTCGAACCCCACATCTTCGGTTTACTAGTCCGACGTGTTAACCACTA
>JAOTRI020140710.1:0-21080 GCA_028564885.2 Zoanthus sanctaehelenae
AAGCCTTTTTAGCAAAGCTAAACACAATGACTTCTGGGTAATTTTCCCAAACGCGACGTGACAGATAGAAAGATAGACTAAAAGGTAAATTTAGACTCGGGCCCCCTACGGGGGTAGCCCGAGTAAAAATGTATAAAGCCCCGTCTACACGACCAATTTTTATGTGACAATTTTTGTTTGCTCGTGTAGATGAAAAAAATTGACAAATTTTTATATGACAAATATATTTGCTCAAAAACCTGTCGTGTTAGTTTTTATGTGGCAAATAAAAATTGTCACATCGGAAAATTGTCCGTGTAGACGAGACAACACATAAAATTGGCAATACTTTTTGGTGTCATTCATAGATCCCAGTCTCCAAATTGCTCGTGTAGACGGGGCTACCTCAGCAAATAAAAATTGTCAAATGAAAAGTTGCTCATGTTGACAGGGCTCAGATGTTTGCCTTTTTTGTAGGACATGATGGTTGTGTGATTCTTTGGGATCTGCGGAATGGAAATATCGTTACCAAGTTTCACAACACAGTAAGTACAGGTCAAATTTCTATAGTTATAAACTTAATAACATAGCTGAATGTTATGAATGTCTTGGATTTGAAATTCCGTGGTGTGGGCTTCAGATCCCTGGTATCAAAGTTAGTAAATTGAGTGGTTTGAAAACTTGATGACATGTTTTTTTCAGTCTGCTTTTTCCTATTAAAATATCACGTTGACCGTGCAGAAATAACAATTGTAGAATTGCACACAACTTTGGCATCCTGTCGATGAACAGTAACTGTTTTGCTATTTTTTCAGCAGCATTATAGTTATGTCTGTTCAGATATCTATTCGAGATGTAATTGAGCAAACGTCCAAAAAAACTAATAAAACATCTCACCTCGAACAAAAGATCTTAACTGTGGCCCTGAACACAGTATAAAACAAAGAAATGTTCATTACAATCGTCTTTGTAGTTTTGTTAAGTTTCCTAACCAGTTCACTCCTGCAACTTTGCTAGTACTAAATTCAAGATTTCATCACAGTAGATTCACCATTACAAAGTGTTTTTATCTTGGTTTTTTAATTCGTAGACCTGGGTTCCAGATTCCAATAAGTAGGATTCTAGATTCCACAAGGAAATATTTTCTTGATTCGGAAATCCCCGAGTAATTGTTTGATGTATTCCTGAAGTAGGTTTACTCTATCTGAGGCTAGTCTTTAGCTGTGAGTAAACTTGTTTTGTGACAAATAGTTTTTGTAGTGATGAGTGGATGAGAATCTGACTCGACGGTTTACCAGTCCATCGCAGGTTACCTCCCTCCCTCCCTGGTACTCATTTACCTACTCTGGAAGGATGGAGTGTTGAGTTGGTTTAGGTAGAAAAGGTTCCCCAAATATTTGGTCTTCGGCAAATCCACGATCAAACTTAGATAATTTATGGTTGGAAATCAGAAATCTTACCAACTGCGCCAACCAAGCCTGCACAAGTGCAGTTAAATTCCATATTAAACAAATGGTTTTATTATAGTAATAAATAGGCTTAAAATTGGCCAAAATTTAAAAACAAGTTGAGAACAATCTCAGGCTAATTCTCCAGACGAATATCTGAAAATTCTTTTATACTTTTCTTAGAGAGTTTACTAAAACGTAGCAACACAATATAAAACACAAGAAGTCTCGAGGTGTTTCACATATCTTGTTATAAAATGTGAGGCCCATCGGTGGTTTTGCAATGCCGTCATGTTTTTTCTTCAGTTTGAATAAAAACAGAATTAAGAACAATGTGAGGCCGAAATCATCAAAAAGTTAAGAACGATGAGCGTCGTAATTATAAATAACGTAAATACGCATGCGTAGCTAGGTACCAAAGAAGCGGCAGTAGTAGACAGCTGTCTCGCTCTTATTAAAGCTCGTCAGTACTTCATAGCCTTAGCCTTGTAGGAAAGACACAAGGTTTCCCTATTAGGTAGCTGTATCTTCTAAGGTGGACTAAAAGTCTCTTTAAACCTAAGTCGCCACACTTTAAGTGTGGGACCTTTGCTGCACATGCGTAGTTACGTTATTTATTTTGTCGTAAAAATGTACTGGCTCTTATAAAAAAGTGTGTTTTACATTCAAGTGATATTACTATGAAACCTTCACGTGTTATTTGTTTTGCCAGCTTGAAGGTCAAGGTCACGGTGCTGTATTTGACTGTAAGTTCTCGCCAGATGGTCTCACGTTTGCCTGCACCGATAGTCATGGCCATCTTTGTATCTTCGGTTACGGCTCAAGTGCTCCCTACATGAAGGTCAGCGGCTTCAGATTATTTTGTTTTAGTGCTGGTTTTAAATGAGTCCTGCATGAAAATCGATATTTATCTAAATACATTGTAGTAATAATCCTAGTGGATCCTGCATGCATATATCAATTACTGTATATATTAACATTAATTACAGTTATATTCCTTGTGATTTCTGCACAAGTTTACAGTTCAAGGTATAAATACTTTAAAAGATCTGTGATCTATGACGAACCATAGCCTCTTCTCTTGAGCGTTTCTTCCTTATTGGACGCCAAGGAACCTTTTTAAGTTTCCCAAGAAGATGATCTAAGCATGACAAGACAATACATTTATTTAGAAAATAATCTGAACATCTACCTTGAATCCCATGGTGCTAGTTGATCCATGTTTTCAAGGCTTTTTACCCTTTGTTTGGCTTTTCCCCCGACCCTCCCCTCCCTCTGGAAATTTTATTTAGTAATCTAATAATGAAGAATAACTTTGTAAGGATAATGTGTAAAGTTTAACAAAATTGCTATTTTTGCAGTTTAGCATTTTTACGTTTCATGCAGATTTCATGAACAGCATACGTTGGTATCTTGTCATATTTGAAAAATTTGTGTAATTTTTTTTATTTATGTCGCAAAGTGTTATGAATATGGGCTCTTTTTTTCCCTTTTTCAGTTTTTCGAAAATTTTTGTTTGTTTTGGAATTCGATCCCCAAACTATGTAGTATAAAATATCGGGATTATATCCTTGTCTTATACACCGGGGTTTACTGTCCATGCAGTACGTGAAGTATTTGCTAGTTTTCATTGTCATTGAAATTCAAATGAAATAGTCTTGTCGTCTGAGATTTCCACAGGTTAAGAAGGTAGTTGTCCTGTCAAAACATGTTTTCTGCAAGAGCAATTTGCATGTTTTGTACTGAAAACTGGAAAAAGTCTTGAGTTATCTTTTAAAATCAAACATTCCACTTGCAACATGAATAAAAAAGACTCGAGTAAATGTTATCTATTAGGTCAAACAAATTGAAACTTTATTATTTGCAGGGTTTGTACTTCCTAAACTCCTTGAAAATTTTTGTATACAGTCCTCATTTTCTGGGGCGCTTTAAAAGCGCTTAGATTTTAAAAAAATCAGTTCAGACTCCTTGAAAACACAACGATTTTCTTGAAATTCAACTCTGCAATTTTTGTTGCTTTACTTTAAAAGTAAAACTTCTTTTATCCCTAATGCTCCTTTAACTTATACCTTTCTAATAGCATTTTGTAATAAAAAAGTTTTTTTTTCAATAATTCAAATAATGTTTGTTAGCCGTAGGGGAGGAGGCACTTTAAAAAAGATCCCTGTTAAGTCCTTAAATATATTTTGATATCTGGTATTTCCTTAGTATGTCAGCATGGACATTGTGTTTCATCTTGGAATATTTTTCTTTTCAAAAAGGGATTATTGCTAACCTAATTCTAGAGTCAACATTGGAAAAATTATTCCAGGAATTTTGCTTGTAAAGATCTATACCATAATCCATTGTTAACCCGTGTCCATTAGATCTTAGTAACTTCTTCTAGTTTGTTTTCTAGAATTTACATTCATTCATTCTACTTTACTTTGTTACAGGTTCCCAGTGAGCAATTTTTCCACACCGACTACCGACCTTTAATCAGAGACTCGAACAATCACGTCCTTGACGAGCAGGTCAGCTGCTTTGATAGTTAAATACAAACAAAAGCATTAAATTTTACTTGGGTTTCATAAAACTGCTCTAACGGTTTCTCTTTGTTACTCTACGTTTTGACATAGTGATCGAAATTAATTTGTGGTGATTGGCTGATTGACTGATTGAGCAATTGACTGATTGATCGCTGGCTTGAGAAATTAATATGTTGTTTTAGCAACAATGGCTCCGTGGTTCACCAAACTGGATGAACTCATGTTTTGTTTTTTCATGGCTAACTTTTCTTGCTTAAAAACCGTTGAATAAAATTGCATAATAAAAGTCGATTTCCATATAATGCTACTTGCGACACGCCCTGAAAAAAAATTAAAAAGTTCATAATATAAAAGGATCTGAAAACTTGGAAAAAAAATTAGGGAACTCAAATAATGAATATTGTACTAGCTCAAGAGGACTGTTTATATACGGAAAGTCACATTTAGCGATCGATGTTAGACCTCGTAGGGTTTGTCGTAGAATGATTCCACAAACAATCTTGCTTTTTGTATGATATTATTTTGGTTTAATACTCTCAAACGTTAGCTGACTCACTCCTCGAACTCACAGAATAAGATGGAATAGTTACATTATCTGAGTTATTCGTTCATTGTCTCTCTATAGTTAGATTAATCAGATAACGGATCAATCATTAACTGCCTACAAGTTAATCAAAAATCTTAAGTTTAATTTAAAAAGTCTTGTAAATACAATTATTGGAAGCTTAAAGAAAGGGCAAAGTACGAACTCGTCAGGCCTAGTTTTGGGTCTCATTTAGCCTGCGTAGCAAGTGTTTTGTATAAATGCGGACGCGTGGAAAGTGGGGATGAGCAATAAATTAAGTGTGGGAGTAGGATGAGAAAAGGAAGGAAGCGCTTGCCCGCAAACCCCCACATTTTGAAAATTTCTGTTTGCTAGTAAACGGAGGCTCTGATTGGTGCGGCATAAATGGCAATAATTTATGTACGGAAAATGTTTTAGGTGGCGGAGATAAAAATAACGTGGGAAGAAAACAAGTTGTTAATAGCTCAAAAATTTTGGCCGAAAGAGGACGGACGGTCGTTTCACGTGAAACCGTCTGTTTTTATCAGTAAAGTCTGTTACGTGGCAATTTTTTTTCACATGAGAAACGTCAAGGGACGGAGAAAAGGCCCCAGCATTGAGACAAAGAGAACCAAAAATCACCCCAACCCCTCTTTTAGAACAAAAAGGACAGGACTTCCGTGCTTTTTGTCTCACTCTTGGTACCAGGCCCTCTTCCTCGTTTTTCGACGTTTGTCACGTAATAATAAACTGCCAAGTGAAAGACCACACTGATGTGATGTGAAGTATTCAGTCAACGCATCTATTGATAATTAAGATCAAAATTCTAGAAAGAGATATAAAAATTCTTCACTTGAATTGAATCAGAATGAATAACGTTCAACATTCACTATCCGTTATAATTTCGATGTTGTTTTAAATATCAGACTCAAATGTTGCCGCACCTAATGCCTCCACCGTTTCTCGTTGACGTGGACGGTAACCCGCATCCGCTGCACTACCAGAGGCTGGTGCCGGGTCACAGTAGCAACGTAAGAACGCCTTCAAGAAACCGCAACACGGAGCAACAGTCATTACCGCCTCTCCTGGCTGAAATTGAGGCTGCCGAGGCAAGGGAGAGAATGGGTAAGAAAAATGTTTTTCTATCATCCGTGCACAAAGTAGAGGATGAGATACTGTGGGGGAGGGGGAGGGGGCTAAAATGTTATTGCTTTTGGGATTGTGGCAAAGTTCTTTAGAATGTATGCGGCGAACAAACATGGCCGATTTCTCACTTTTTTTTTTTGATACGCTTATTTTGTGTGAATAAAGTCTTTACGACAATTGAGTTTAATGTCTGGCTGTGAAATCGAATTAGAATCACAGCTTAGTTTTCCACTTAAATGCTGCCTGAATCTTACTTCGGTAAACAGTGGATTTAATTTCCAAAGTTTTTGACTTTTGTCAACATGTATGGACCAGCAGTTTGAAATCTTAGACTATCCATCATTTGATCTATTAGACTATTAGTATTTCTAACATAAGGGCTATTACGCATACTGCAATCTGATTGGCTCCCTAACCTCGGGCTATTCGTGATATTCGAGTTTGGGAAAACATTTGCGGCTTCTATTCTCGTTTTGTTGAAGTGTCAAATGACTATTCACTTAAACTTCTTGATAAATCAATATCCGAGAAGACAAAAAAGGCTACTAGTATGGAATGAAAATATCCAATGGTAAGATACAAGCTTTAGAAAACAGACATATTACTACTTTTTCATAGACTTTTCACGTAACAAACGAGAGTTGCAAAATGAAAAATTAACTCGTTTAGCATCTCCAAATTAGCATGTATTTATATTTGATTTGGCTCAATATGTTGGAAAATACTAAAATAATTAGACTTCTCGGCATTGTGAGTTACGAGGCAATAACCTATTCGGTCTTCGGCCTCATGGGCTCTTGCCTCGTAGTCCATGCGGCCTCGAGGTCTAAATTATTAAATGTCCTTGCTCGGTATCAATAGAATTTTTACCTCTTAGAAAAAAATATGTTTCTGTATAGTTAAAAAAAGTTGTAATTTAATTGAAAGTAGAATGACGTAATCCATGGATGAGATGGCTTACAAGGAACTTTTAATTTAAGTCTTGATACTTTTTGATCTCCATCTTCCCTCCTTTACATGTTAATGTGCGTGCCTGCAGTAGTTTAGGCAAGCTCTTGCATTCTTCCCTTTTATTGTCATTTAATTAACGAGTTGTTTACCAACTTATCTCTCCTATGGACTTTGTTCTTGAGATCAATCACCTAAATCACATCAAAACTGACTCACTTAATGAATATTGTAGTATTAGATAATAAAACTTTATCAACTGTTTGTTTCAAAGTCTTCTCATTGCTGTACACATGATATACGTGTTCGACAGATGACGGTCTTAGATTATGGATTAAGTTTTTCAGGTATCCGATGCTGTTGCTTGGGTATAATTTATATTTTGTTGCGTTCGACGTTAGGAGAACGCAATCATAATCTTGCGCAGGCGGAAAAAATCTCGATTTTGTGGTTGTTCCAAATCGACGCCATCTTGGATTTCTCCAAGAGGGTTTAGGTGTGGGTCGTAACGTTTGAGCCAATAAAGCATGTGAGCTTCCCATAAAATTACACAACAGTTTATTATCTGACTTCTTGTTTGTGTGTAAACTGTTTTTACACAGGACTAAGTTCAATCCCTTGGCACGGTGCTGGAAAAATCACCGTCCTATCCAACCTTTAAACTATCGAACGCACTTCACTAATCTATGATTACTGCTAGTATCTATGTATATGTTAAATGGTTTTCTTTCGCTTGTACTTTTTCGCTGTCGTTTTGGAATGTAAGTTGTAACTTTCGGTTCCGCTATCTCATTTCCGGCCATATCCATAAGGAGCTTGACCCAGATCAACGTTTGCAGTGAAATTTATGTCCTAATATAAGTTCAACTTAATATAATATGCGACCGGAAGTAGATTTGCACTCATGACTTCCTTGGAAGTTCGTGGTAATGTGTTTACACTTAGAACTAAAGACCTGAACCAAAGGGAAACAAAGTCAAAGGTGGATTAATTTGACTTTCATCTTCATAGACTTCAACTTATTATGTACTCAGTATGTCATCGATTAATTCCATTCTTTTTCGCGGATTTTACCTCAAATAATTATTTTGGATTGCCGAAATACGAATCTTTGTAGCCAATTTCTCTGACAAACATTGCTCCTTCGACTTGACTCAGATGAATTTGTTCGATAGTCAAAAGTGATATTTTTTGAAGTTATGTTATGAGTATGCCAATGGCATTGTGGGAGAAACGCAAACCTTACCCTACACCAGTGAGTAGCACTCATCTTAAAGAAGTCTCTATAAACTTTATTCAAAAGAATGCTTACAAAATAGTTTTAATTATTAAACTAAATTCACTTCATTTTTTGTCGATTCCGTTTTAAATTGTACAAGACGGTTAACTTGTGAATAAAAAACAAAATTTCACCATCGAGCGGGGAGGGGTGGAGAGGGGTGGGCTCAGATCGTGAACATTTGGGGTCAGCGTTTTTCAAAGGTTGGCTGTAAAGCAAAGTGAATGTTTCTTTGTGAGGAATAACTGTGTGCAGAAATTATTTTTATGAAACAGATGGCTCTCATTCATAGCAACAGTGCTTTAAACTTCAAACCATAAAATGGAGTAGGTCTTTGAGTCATGAAGACAAATTATACGCCAAAGGGGAGTTTGTTATTAAAAGTGATTGATCCACCTTCAGTCTGAGCTCAGTTCCCCACACGAACGTACCTGCAGGAAGTTAAGAAAGAAATTTCAGTTTAGCTATGGCTCCCACAAAGGACCTGGGATTTGTCAAACTGGCCATCGAAAAAGAAGGTCAACTACCTCTTTTGACAACGTTTGACCAGGTACTGCAGTTAATGTGTTAGAATATTCACCGGGTTGTTGCTAATTTCCTCCAAGATTTTAAAAGTGGTTGTCAGTTCCTTAAACCAAAGAGGCATTCTAATGATTTCCTTCTCTATATTCTCCTTTTTCGACAGAGTAGACCACTTTCTGACATTTTGCGAGAAGTTTGCGCAAAGTAAGTTAAACTAACGTTGCCATTGTGGATTTGTTTTTCATATTTCAGATTCGCTCGAGCTGTCAAGTTTGATTATGGCATTGCATTGTTAATTGAATTCTTTATGCTCTCTCGTTAATTCCGAGCTCTTAATTAGGAGACATTGTTATTATGTTATTTAAGATACTAAGTTCCTAATTATTTAGCCCTAATTTGAGATACAAAACAAATCGAAACACTATTTTTGTTCTAAGCTATATCATATCACAACATACTGTAGTTTGCTTTGCTGTTCCACCCATCTGTAGATATAGTAGCTCTCTACAATCCCGTCAAATTCTCAATAATTGTTCTCAAGAAGGAAATCATTTAGTAAAAAACGATTTGGAAGAGATACGTGTATCCAAATTTCAGTTCTCAAACTTAAATTTTTGCTTACTAAAAAGTAATATCAGCATAAATAATTCTCTATTTTAACTTTTAAAATATATTTCAAAGGAAATTTATAATTTATTTTTTTCATTCCACCTTAAAGTCCACATATTTTTCATACAGATAAGAAAAGAACTATATGGTATTTCACATGTAAAAGTGTATGAAGTATTAAATTGGTACATCAGTTGTGTTAGGTTGCTTTGCTCTGGGGGTATTGTACATATAGAGAACATATCAATGACTATTCAAATGAGTATATGGTATTCCTCAGAATGTGTTTGTGACTATCCAGTCTAGAACAGCATGGTATTAAATTTTACAATATTTACAAACGGTTTAATATAAGATGCAACAATTCATTGGTTTGACTGGGTTTTGATACTGTATCTGGGTTTTGATACTGTATCTGGGTTTTGATACTGTATCAGGGTTTCAGATAAGGGCAAGTGAACAGTGAGTTTCACCAATTATTCTTGTCCTTTGGAGAATATTTCACATACAGCTTCAAGGGTTTTAAACACCAGAGGTCTTCTTTAGTGAAAGTATCATGAAAAAACAAGTTGATTCCATATATGTTACATTTTAATGTCTAGATTCCCAAAGCATTAGTTTTTTTTAAACCAGAAGCTTTTATCATGGAAGTTACAAGACATTTTTGTTTGAGTTACAACAGTGCTTGAAAACGGGGTTGAAAAGCTGTGTACTTTAGTTTTGGTCATGCTCAATAGTAACAACTTTGGGAAAAACCCCATAATAATATTAGAAAAATTGGCAAAAGTTGCACACAGTTAATAAAATGAGCAAAATCAAGATTTTTTAACAATGTTCTCTGTTACTGTTTGAAGACAAAATAAAAATTGCATAACTGCTAATGATGTCATGACCGAATGGGAAATTGGTGACCAGTTTTAGGCTGTTTTGAAAAAAATTATTTGTCGGTCAAACTTATAAGAAAAAATTATCCTAAATGTATTTTTAATAAAAAATCAAATTCTACCTTAAAAGTCCCTTAAGAAAAATGTACAAAACAAAATATAGTCTTATTCCTGAAACTTGTACTTTAAGGGTATCGGCATGTATAAACATATATTATTACAATACCCTATAACTGATGCATAAAGTATGTGTAAGTAACAAAAGGTTTTTCCCTTTCAGCTGGTCACTTTCAGACTTTGAACACTATTCATTGCAGTACTCAGATTATAATTATTACATCACTGAAGAGGTACGTTTGTTATCTGAACAAAGTACAAAATGAGAAAGGCCATAGTACATGCTGCTAAAAATTTGTGATATGAAAATATTTTATTAATCAGTTTTTATAACACATAATTTTTTAAAAACGTATCCTGCTGATTACTCTAAGAGGAAACCATTTGCCTTTAAAGGGGAACTGAATGCTAAAATTAACCTATTTTGTTTGAATCTATTTGTGTAGTAGATTAACTCAGTGAAGTATTTTTTCAAATTAGTAAAATCACATTGAGAAATGTTGTCTATTTGTTACAGAACATCTGATTTTTCTTAAATTGCTTGGTTAACAGTTTAAAAGAACTTTATATAACTGTTCGACTATGTCTACATTTTCTAACGACGAGAAGTCAATGCTAGGGTTCAGTTCCCCTTAAAAACAATTATTTGTGTTTATTCAAAGCAGATAAAGAGCAATCCTCCCCCTGTTGGCTTGAGAGTTTGAGCAAATCCCTGTGATAGCTACTGTACTGTGTGTGAAGATGTAAAATACCATCATGATGTACATACTACTTATTAACCGAGAATGAGGTCATTACAGGGAAATCTCAGACCGAGGTCTTGTCAATACATCAGGACCAAGGTCTGAGATTTCCCTGTAATTACCGAACGAAGAAGGTTAATAGTTATTTATTATTATATATATTATGGCTTTTTTATGATTTTTGTCATAATTGGAATTAATTCTTTAAAACTTTTGGTTGCATGTGCATAAAAGGTCATGTTCAAATGAAGCCAAAAGTGGTTTGAACAACATCACAAATATGATATGTAAATCAGTTATTTATTATATGGCATTTTTTAATATTATATGTCTTTTTACAATTTTTGTCATAATCGGAAGTAATTTTTAATTTATGGTTGCACGTGCATAGCACAAAAATATTAATGACCAGTCATTACAAGAAAATCTTGATCAGTTATGCATCAACAACCAATCAGAGTATGCGAAATTTTCAAGCCATATAATAACTGTACATAGTTTTTCAGCTGCAGTATAAACTGACCATCATCAGCATCATCATGCATTTATAGTCTCTGTGTCCCCTATTGAGGGGGTTGGATTTGTCATCATTTGGCATCATGCAGAATTCTCCTCCATTTGTCTCTGGAAAGGTTACAGGCACAAAGGTCCTCATCAATGACATTCTTCCAGAACTTCCAGAACTTCCTGGTTCTTCCTTTTCACTTCCTGCTTTTCAACAAGAGAGTCTGGCATTTGCCTGTCCAGGACTGAGTCGGGTGTACGTGACACACCCATCTTAGTCTATTGAACCTAAGGGTAGTGTCCAGGTGAGGGATGTTGAGGCACTCATAGAGAGCAGTTGTGGAAACCTTCTCTTCTGGCTTGGTCCCACAGATCCATCTCATTGCCCTGTCATTACGGATCATTTTGGAAAGCTCCTCCTTTCACTGGCATAGAGCATGAAACTTCTGACACATGTGGAGTAGATCCTCCCATGTGAATGCAGAGAGATGCTCGGTGCGTCAGCCAAGCGATTAGTTTAGGAAACTTATTCCATGAGCTCTGCATCTGATGGTGGTGTTGATGGTGGTCCCCCCTACAGTACTGATGGTGTTAGCTTTTAATCAGGAGCCCCATTTGTGGGGGTTTTATATTGCTTGGGTGGGCATGCAACAGTAATGGTGATGGTGGTGGTTTTGGGGAGGGGATTGTTACGTTAGGGAGTGTTTTTTCAAAAAGTTCCTTAAAAATTTTTTTGCTGTTTACATAATCAGTATCTTTTGGTTTCTTTTCAGAATCTGTTTTCGTAATGAATACAATTAAAACAAAGTTGGTTGACTGTCAGATTTGATTTTTGATCATTGAAAGCATCTTTCACCATTATACTGAATGTACTGTAAACAGGTATCAATCAAGGTTCTCAGTAGTTTTTTGATCAGATGGCCAAGAAGTAATTACAAGCGACTAAACCTTGCCAGCTAAACGTTGCCTTGCTGCTAAACATTGCTAACACAGGCAGCTACTTTCATCTTGACAGGCGGTGGAATTCGCAGGTTGCCAGCTTCTACTGAGAACCCTGATCAACACCTGTGTACTGCCTAACTAATAAAAACCACGCCTTCCCACTCCAAACAAGATCTATGAACACTACAGTTATACATTAAGGAGAATATTTGCTGATGCTTGGCTAACAGTTAGTTTTGTTGGAGTTCCTGCTGGTTTGCCTTTTTTGTCCCACTGATAACTATTTTTCCTGCATTCCTTTGCAGAATCGTCAGGAAATAAAAAATGGAGCAGTGTTAAAGCTTACTTTATCACCGGTAATAAATATAAATTAAATTGAATCTATAATAATTTAACTCTTTAAGCTTATGAATAGAAATTTTATTTATTTAACATACACCATTGTCGTTATTTTTAATCACGTGAAGAGAGAGAAACAATGCAGGTATGCAAATAACATATTTTTTAACATAAAATTATTTCGATTCTAAATTCTTAATTAGCATATACTGTACAGGCATGCAGATAACTTTGTACATGTACTTTAAACAACACTTGAATAATTGTTAATTTGAATGTTGACAAATCAACAGAGTCACCTCCATGTAATTCTTGTATGTAATTGATTAAATTTGCCAATTATGCACCTGACAATTAAGTGAAATACTGAGCCTAATGTATGTTATTCTTGAAACTAACAGCTCTGTAAGGATATAAGATAATAATAATACAGAAGGAAATTTGTTCTCTGAAAAGAGCATTATTTAATATATTGTTTTTTATAAAATTGTAATGTAAATTATGTTATAACCCACCCATTGACTTTTTTGGTCTCCAGAATGTTTTATCACATTCTAAAGCATTTCGGTCAGTTCTGTATAAGTTGAAATACCCTTCCAATGTGATATTTGTATTTTAAATTTGTTTGCCGTTTTGTAAACAAAAGAAACCTTTTTTGCAATCAGTAAAAGATACATAATTTATTATTGCTGTGTTCTTCATTTTAAACAGAGTTATTGATGTCTGTAACTGAACAGAACTCAGTATACATAGTTAAAACTTTTTATTTTGATTTCAAGAAAGATGTTCAATTTACTGTGCAAAGTCATAAGTTTTTTCTTAATGTTGAGTATAAGATTTATATAATTTATTCATTTGACCATGCACAGTAAGTTTTTTTAACTCTTAGGCAAAATTAGCTGATACAGTATTCCAAAGGTTACATTCAAGTGATCCTGAGGTGAAAAGTAAAGCTTTAATTCAGCTTGCCAGTATATCCGAGGTAGGTATTATCCCTAATTCATAATTGTTTAAAAACACAACATATGCTAAAATTACAGTATGGCTCACGAGATGAGCAACCTATCTCGCCAGACTAGAGGCAGTTTTTGCATGACCCTGGCAAGGCAGATAAGAACACCACTTGTGATGTCTCATGAGGAGCGAGGCTTTATTCTTGAGAGAAGGATGCATTGTACAAATGCTAATGAATTGAAAGTTGCAGCTACAGTATCACTTCAATGACTTTTGTCTCATGCTAAAGATTGAATAAGAAAGTTCTAAACATTTATTTCAGGTAATAAATTCTTATAGTCACGTGTGTTTAACATTTTGTGTTTTTTTGGATGTTAATCCAATCCTATCTGAATTCTACATATCTCTTCTAATATATTTTCTAATCCAAGGCCTTTTTGGTCATTTTTCAAATCTAAATCTAGATCTTCTTCTTTTCCCGATACAATGTTTACAGACGACAAGGCTGCTTTCTCAACCGATCTTGATAAAGCTGAAGCTTTTTCTTCCTTTTTTTGCTCCATTTTTACTGACCATTCATGTTGTTCTTTATTGTCTAGTCCTAGTACCCTCAACTCGTGCTCTGAATCTGCAGCTATCCTTGACACTATATTAGTCTTTCTCCTGAAGAGGTTTTACTGGAACTTAAACATCTGAAAACTAGCAAATCTACTGGTCCTGATGGTCTTCCTGCTCGCATTATTGTTGAATGTGCCACTGAAATTCACTCCTCTGAATGGAAAGATGCTAATATATCTCCTGTATTCAAGAAAGGAAGCAAATCTGTGTTCTCTAACTTCCGCGGTATTTCACTTCTACCTATGCTATCTAAAGTTCTAGAAAAATGTGTTGCTTGGAGATCGATAGACTTTATTGATAGCTGTCTATTAATTTTCTCTCCAGCATAGTTTCCGCCATGGCTTATCGTGTACAACCCAGCTTTTGTGTGTCCTGCACGATATTGGCAGATCTTTCGACCATGGCGTTGAAATAGACGTCATATATTTAGATCTTACCCGTGCCTTTGATACTGTCTGCCACTCTCACTTACAACTTAAGCTTCAAAGATATGGTATTGCTGGGTCGCTTCTTAGCTGGTTTTCTGACTACCTATCTTCTCATCATCAACTTGTCGTTATTAACGGTATTTCTAGTTCTTGGCAATCCGTCATTTCTGGAGTTCCTCAGGGCTCCGTAATTGGACCTACTGTATACTCTTCATACTCTACATCAATGATCTTCCAGAGTGCCTTAGCTTTTCCCATGTGTCTATGTTTGCCGATGATACAAAATGTTACAATATTACTTGTAATCTACCAGTAAACTCTCTTAGGATGCTGTACATTGCTCTTGGCAGATCTAACATCACATATGCCAGCCAGGTATGGGCTCTGTCTTCTTCTGGGTCTATTTATTTAATGAAGATGCTGGAAGGTGTGCAGAGGAGAGCTTCGAAACTACAAAACTAGACTTACCTGTATCTGCCAAAAGCTTCTGTCCCTTTCCTTCTTTTATGAATATCTTGACCTTCTCTTTCTGATTCGCTGTTTTCAGGATGAAATTTATCTTAATACTTTTCAGTTCGTCCAGTTTGCTCTTCAGTAACTCATCATGGCGTAAATCTCTGTTCGCTTCTGGACTCGATCAGTTGTTTATTGAATTCTTTAATATGGAGACAACACGTATTTGCACTTGAAAACACTTTAATACAATTTCATCATGTCAAATGAATGTGATTTTATGAGTCTTAAGTTTCGCAATGCCAAATGAAGATCCACGATTGAGAGACATCGTCAGACTTAATATTTACCTGACAATTACGTTGCAATGTGATGCAGCTGATCAAACAACAGTAAACCAAAATTTGTTCAAAAGACTTAAAGAATTGTTTTGAAATCTGAAGTAAATACACACAGTAATCATCTCGTTTTATAGAGATTATTAGATTTCCGTGGCATTTCATATAATAATTATGTTTTGTTTATTTGATCTAAATGTAATTTCAATCAGTACGTTTTAAAACATCCTGAAAATGAACTGCTACTGCTAGAAATGCTATTTACTGTACTTCGTGCAACTCATAAAGTTTTATGAAAATATATTTACATTGTCAGAGCAGTAATGTGTGGAAAAATAAGAACTTTTTAATGACAACGTCATTCATAATTATTTTTATTTCTAGTAAGGCAATTACTGTACTGTTAAAAAGAATCGTGAAGTCTGAATGAAAACTCATTTAAGTTCATTTACATACTGTAAAAAGCATTGAAATAATATGGATTCTTTCAATACCAGTCTTATTAATTAGTACAATGGTCAATGCCCTCTTTGAGATGCCTTTTTCTCACTGTCTCATGCTCATGTGGAAAAAAAAACTGTCCATTCCATAACAAACTATAGAATTATATATTAAACTCCAAGACTGAAAATCCTTGCATTATATGTCAGCACTTTCTTCTTTGTAAGAACTGCTAGTGATAATAATAAAAGAGCACACACGCAAAACAAACAAAAGAGCGAAGATACAGTAACTTGTAGAATTTGAATGAAGAAACCTTGTGATTATGTATCTCATTTTTATTATTTACATTTTTTATACAGGATGCAGCTTTTGCACAAGAATTTAAGCAAAAAAGTGGAATTGGTGTTCTTGTTCAGATGGTGGAAAGTAAAATGGAGTACGGGTGCTTTTGTATCTCGTACAGTACTAATAAATTTAAATTTCTTCTGTCAACTGCATGTAATTAACAATAATTATTATTGGATGAGGTTGAGCATGATAGCAATAATTATCAAGGCCAAAGTTTGAGTTATCTGCAGAAGCCGAAGGCTGAGGCAGATAACACAAACTGAGCCCTTGATAATTATCACTATCATGCAAAAACCGAATCTAATAATTGTTTTATTATGCATATTCCTGAGTTGTATTTGCAACTCCGCCATGACAAAACTGATCAAATTTATGGTTAGTGTGTTAGTTGACGTCACTTCTGCATGCCTAAAACTATTGTTTGTAGGTACTGTATGATGTCACTTTTACATATATATAATCTATTTTCTACAGGTATGACGTATGAGAGACAGAGCAAGCAAGAATTAGCTGCGCGCTTACAGTATAGCCAATCAAAATCGAGCTTTTGACACCAATGTATAATAATTCAATTTTATGTAATAAGTTATTTTAGTGTATCAAAACAAGTGTTTTGAATTTGATGTATATCAAACTTGGTGTATCAAATTAATTATTTTGATGTATCAAACTTGATGTATCAAATTACTTTCATTTGGTGTATCAAGTTTGGTGTATTAAATTTTGTGTATAAATAGAAAAGAGAGATGGAGACTATGCAGGATTAAAGGTGAACATAAAGTTTATTTTGATGTGTAGAACCTGCTGTTAGGCAACAAATGGAACGGATATATCCATGTGGTGTTTGTAGAAAAGGAGTTAAAGCAAACTCAATATGATGTCACCAGAGGTGTTTGACAGGACCGGATCCAGAATTATAAAAAAGGGAGGGCGTAGCCCCTAGTGGAAGGTTGTGTAAAGTGCACAAAGCCCTGCATGGTCCCCGATTCCACATTTTCCGAGAAGGAAGTAGAATTCAAGTAATGAAAATTAATTGGTCTGCCAAAAATAGGGGGGGGGCAAATGCCCCTTATGCCCCTCCCCTGGATCCGGTCCTGTTTGAGATTCAGAAATCTGACAAGAGCAGTCTCTAATGGGAACTGTGGTAGTGCCATGAAGACTGGAGATGGGTGAAGATAGTCTGGATATAAGGACAGCTTTCATTGTCGTGGTGGTGTGATAATTTCATGTGGAGGATTGTGGATAGAATCTGCATTAATTAAGAGATAGAATAGCCTGTGTTTGGAATAAATGGAGGAATTGGTGAGCCAAAAAAAATGGAACCATTTACATTTCACTCAGTAAATACTGTTACAATAGCTAGTTGTGATCGGAAAATGTAACATTTAAGTTGGCATGTCAGGAGTGTTAATAAGAGGTTGGAAGAATTGGTTGAGGTTGAAAGCCTTGAACATAGTTTAGAAAAAAAAATAAGGCTGAGTTGATTGGTCATGTAAAATGCATGGATGCGAATAGCATAGTTATATCAGAAGGTATGCGAAAGAAGACCTGAAGAAGGGTAGAGGAAAGTAGAAGGCCATTAGGTAGGCCAAAAACGACCAAGAGTTATATAGTGGAAGGGAAAATACTAGCAGGTAGGCCAAAGAAGACCTGGAGTAAGGTAGTGGAAGGGAAAATGCCAGCAGGTAAGCCAAAGAAGACTTGGAGTAAGGTAGTGGAAGGGAAAATGCCAGCAGGTAAGCCAAAGAAGACCTGGAGTAAGGTAGTGGAAGGGAAAATGCCAGCAGGTAGGCCAAAGAAGACCTGGAGTAACTTAGTGGAAGGGAAAATGCCAGCAGGTAAGCCAAAGGCGACCTTGAGTAAGGCACTCAAAGGTAGAAGGCTAGTAGGTAGACCAAAGAAAATCCGGAGTAAGGTAGTGAAATGTATAAGGTCAGTAGGTAGACCAAAAAAGACTTGGAGTAAGTTAATGGAAGGTAGAAGGTTAGTAGGTAGACCAAAGAAGACCAGAAGTAAGGTAGGGAAAGGTTGAAGGCCGGTAGGTAGGCCAAAGAAGACCTGGAGTAAGGTAGTGGAAGAAGAGGATATTAATAATAATGGCAGAAGATATAGAACAGTCGAGGTACTATAACTCACAATACGTTCAATCCCAGGAGTGGGAAAATAGTTGAGAGGCGTTAAACAGAGGTGATGGTGGTTCAGGTTACCCCCAGTTTGATTTCGTCAAGCTCCTAATGATTGATATGTTTCATTAAAGTAAAATAATTTGTATTTTAGTTGAGTAGCTGTTTTAATAAAATCTTGAGTGGAACAGGTTAAAGATCTTTTTAAAAGTGACCTCTGACATATGTATGAAATGTGCTTTGTTCTCCTGTCTACAGTAATGCAGAAAACTTGTCGAACGTTTTGACAGCTTTCCAGGATCTAATGGAACATGGCGAGGATCTTTGGGACCAACTTGTAACTCACAGATTCATTAAAAACGTAAGGTTTTTAAAAAAATTTAATGTTCAAATTTAGTAAGTCTTTGTGAGTAGGAAGTAATGGATTTAAATGCAGGTTACTGGAGTTCAATCCCTGCTCTGGACAGTAAAAGAAGAAACCTCACTTTGGATGGACACATCTGATAGTTATCAAACCTCATCTTTTGAAATAAGATAGTTGTTAAACGTCTCTCTAATCGATAACAAATAAAGAAATACATTTAGTTATTAAAATAAAACTACTTATTAAATAAGTTTTAACTGGTAAAAAACTAAAAATTAGCAATAACTTTATATACATATATACTACGGTAGGCAGAGCTTAGAAAGTGCGGGCGGGAAACTGAGAAAGTATTATTATTTGAGATAGGCATATACATACAACACCCGTTGTTGAAAATTTCCTGTTTTGCTCATGTGCTACTTAAAATATAAATCGCTATGTTGTAATTTTTTAAATTCCCAGAAGGTTGCTGTATACAACTGAAAGGGCGTCGGGAAAATACAATAACTTACAAAATCTAAAGTTTGTGCGCTGCTTAGTGGTTTATATCTATACAATATTGCTTTAAAACAATCTAGACCACTTGGAGATAAGCAACTGCAGAGTGATCATGTATCATAATCTGTCAACAATCTGTCAAGCTAGCTGTTATCAAGTCAGCCGTCAACCGAAGTTGTCAAAACATTCCATTCATATCAGTGGAAGACGAAAAAATTCCATACATACCAGTGGAAGACGAAAAAATTCCATACATACCAATGGAAGACGAGAAAAAGTCTATAAAGCTTAAAGCTGTTTATATTCATATGGCGCATGCGCGGTATATCCCGTTGTACAGATTAGTTTTGCGTGCTCCCTTTGGTCGCCCGCAATAAAACTACGTTTAGTAGACAGCTAAATATAAACCCAATTAAAAATTCATGTATACAAAAACATCAAGGCGGAGAAAACTAATTTAACTAAGAAATTCCAATTAAACCAAATACACAAAACGATGTCGCCAAACGTCTTTCGCTGAGTCTCTAGCACTCTTGAACACCACTTTATCGGTTGCTTTTGCGACAATAATCATTTCTTTTAAAACTGGAACAGGACTAACAAGTTAATTTTAATTGGCGGTAAATTATTCAAATTTTTGAACTTCGTGGGTGTAATGTTCTGCTATACTTGATTTTGCCTTTAACGATTGCTTGCGTGTCAAGTATCTTCTATGTACAAACTTAGAAAACGAGCAAACAACTTACTTTTTCCACTTTAAAAATGACGAATTGGCTTTACTTGGTTAAGCTTTATTGAATGCTCTTAAATCGAAAAACTTTTCTGTAAAAACTTGCCACGAGGCGAGCAAAACCAATTTCACTGACGGAATAAAATATGATAAGTTGATAAGACTGATAGCAAAAATTTCCGTTTTGGGGCGTACTTATTTATGCATGCAAGCTCATTAATTATTCATACATATCCTTTGTTCCAACAACAATGACTACTCTCGTGCGTTATCTCAAGTGATATCCATACATAATTAATATTACTGAATGTGTAATACGTTCGCCAGAAAAATAACACTTTTCACTCTCGCTTCTCTATTTCATTCTTACTCTCTTCCTCGCTCTTGCTCTCCTCCTACTCTTACCGACTCTTCTCACACACTCGGACCCAGACCCTCTCCTAGTATCTTAATTTTTTATTTTTGCGCTTACCTGAGATTCGAACTAGTGTCGAACACATTACCTTAGGCTTACCATACCCACACCCTATCTATTATGCTAGCAAGCTAGTTGTTGGAAGCTAATCCAGAAATTGTAATAATCAATCGGAGTTTTAGATAATTATTCAAAATATTCAGTAATCATCCCAATCACAATAACAATAATTAATCAACAAATTTCTCACGAAAATATGGCCAAAAATATGACAAGCAAAGTATGGCCCAATTCCACCGTCTAAAGATGGCAGCATTTGCAGAGTGCAAGTTGGGGGCCAAAAAATTAACCTTCCCTCGTTTCCTAACGATTTGTGAAGATCATGACCAGTGCTTAAATTGGTACAGGGATAAAAATCTTCTGGCAACGTCTAGTGTGTCCGAAAGAAAATTGTGAAAATTCTCTTCGTTCCTATAGATGGAAAGACCGGCCTGATGGGTTCCAGTGGCAATGCTCGAAAAAGAGTTGTAATGGAAAAGTCTCGATACGTCATGGTTCATGGTTTCATGGCGCACACTTGTCCATTCCAAAAGTACTGGCCATAACTTATGCTTGGGCCAACAAATTCAAAATCCAACGAACCATGCACGAAACCCAACTGAACGAAGAATGGGAAAAATGCAGACCGGCCATCGCAGAAAAAATTGATTCAGATGCGATTAGTATTTTATCTTTAACAATGATACAGCAGATCTGAAAACTGAATCCAGTACAAACAATAAATGTCAGTGTTAACCGTTTAAATTTCAATCAGAACCTTAAGTCATTTTCAATT
>JAOTRI020140711.1:0-10762 GCA_028564885.2 Zoanthus sanctaehelenae
CCAAGGTTTTTGTTTAGTTAACTTTATTGTCCTCTGTAAATATATCACTAAAACTGTTTTGTTCTTTCTTTTTAATATTTTTAAATTCTTAACATATTGTTATTGTGCGCTCAGCCGCATTGTATGCTTATTTACATAACTCTTGCATTGTATATATACATACTCTGAGACAATTAAATTTCACTTGATACTGACATCGGACGATGTCGACACGTCGTATTTCTGCGTTAATTTTTATTTTAAGAATTAATAAATGAATTAATAATAATAATAATATTAATAATAATAAATGAATTAACAACAATAATAATAATAATAATAATGTGCTCACACGGCAAGAAACTGTCACCCATATTATGTGTGCATGCCCAAAGATCGCTCAGTCTCTATACACATCACGTCATGATAAAATGCTTAGACCATATTACCATTACTAACTTTCAGCCTATGGTTTCAATGAAGAAAGTAATCATAACCGACCTTGGTACCAGCCAAGACCACCAGTACCGGATACTATCCAAAATAATTTGGAACATTGAATTCTATACGGAAAAAAGCCGGAAAATAACGCGAACAAGGTAAACATAGCAGTAATGGACAAGAAAAAGAAGAAGACATGGCTACTCATCAAAGGAACGGTTTGCAGTACTTATAGGGCTGATATCGGACAGATGGAAGATCAAGCAAGAAAAATACAGAGAGTTAAGAGCGGGTATTCAACATCAATACCCTGAATATAAAGTCAATCAAGTAAATGTTGTCTTTGATTTCCTAGCAGAATACAATCAAAGCCTGAACTACGATCTCAATAAACATTTGACAGAAATGAACGACAAAGAGAGGCAATATCTAAAAATGAAATGCCAGAAATGGATCATATCACAAAATGTTGAAACAGTTAAGAACTTTTATACCTATAAAAATAGAAAGAACAGAACAGAACTTTGGAAGGAATAGTATAACGGAACATTCGTATTTGTAAATTATATAGTATACCTTGGTATATATGAACAATGTTTCAAATTACTAAAAATCACATGTTATTAAAAAAAAATAAGGGCCCGGTTTCTCAAAGAAGCATAGGGTGGTCTAAACCTGCATATGTCATAAAACAAAACAAATAGATGACATTCCTTGACTCAAGGCCACACTGGATGGGTTTTCGGGAGTTGTACGTGCAGTGCCGCTATAAAAATGGTGACAAATGTACAGGGCTGATGTTTAAAGGTTTTATTAGTATTGGGTATGGATGATTTTAAAAGCGAATAAGAGCAGGAAAGAATCTATGTATAAAAAACAAACTATGACCAGACCGGAAGCGTGGTATCGCTGCTCTTTTGAAACCATCCAATATCTTGTCTGCATTGATTTTCATCTGACGAACAGTAATGGCTGCAATCTGCTGTCCGGTAATCTTTACTATTTTGTGACCGCAGCGAAACTTGGGGCGAAACAAAGTTTTCCTGTTGTATGGCTCTAAAGTTGAAGGGGTTGCTGAAACGTTTGTTGCGTTCCTTTCCACAGCATTTGTATCTGCAAAATTAGGTACATTAGTATGTCGTGTTAGGCACACAGCAGCGCAAACATTAAGAGATAGCTAATCACGCTCATTTCCCGAGACAAATGGATTGATGGAGCATGTTGATAGTTGAGTCCCCCCGGATTAGACATTCTATCGCAGATTAGCTCACAACACATATTAGTGCTCGGTTACCGAACTTTCAAGGATGAAAAGCTGGGTTAAATTTAATTGAAAATTCCAATTCTGCCAGAGCCAGGGATCTAGCCCAGGCCCTTAAGGCAAGAAGTGAAAGATCATACAAACTGTACCATACACAACGTCTGTAAACACTTTGAATCGTCGAGGGTTAAAATATTTGAAGTTAAAGTTTTCAGATTTTTTGAAAGCTCCAAGCAATGCGGCAACCGAAACTGTGTTTGCGATTTTTTTCAAAATTATCAATTTCTAAAACGCTGCGTTCATATTCTTGAATGCATTTCCCAAAGTTGCTCTTCAAAGTAGCAATTTATCACGAATTCTTTTAAGTCCAACCTCTGATTCTTGATATCTTCAGACAGACTCCTTAAAGCTATTTTCACAACGCAAGGCGGGAGGGGTGGGGATTTCTAGAATAATTCTCCCCAGATACTGTAAGGGAAAGTGAAAGTTTACCTGCATCACTTAAATGTAAAACCGTGAAACTGCCTCCGTGTGAGCCAGAGGTGACAGGATGTGAATAGGTAGAGTATCCTTTGTTTGAAGAGTCACTCCTGAGAAGAACAGCTAATACGTTCATTTCTTGCACTGTGTCAATTACTAGCACGCGTCCTGCTATGAGTGACCGCTGACCATGAGAAGACGCTAAAACGGCAGCCTGTATGGGATATTAGAGATAAACTGAAAATTTCAAGGAATAACGAATAAGTTACAAACTGTTCTCATAAATCATCAAACCGTAACAACGGGTTGAAGGCACTATGTTTCTTTATAATGTAGCTAAGGTATAACACGCACTCTGATTGGTTCAAATCTATGCTTTATTACACTGATAAAGTCATGGTTTTCGCTTGCTTGGCCTAGCTAGAACACTCCTGGAAGTCAACTTGATACATACAGTTGAACACCAACCTGAAACACTGGGTTGAAAATACATAAAATGGAATCCACTCGCTACAGCGCGTTAACTTAACCACCGAAAACCAACCTGATTCATACATCTGAACATCAAACCACCACATTCGGTTGAAAAGCACTAGGTTTTTATTGTATATACAAACTGGGGCTTTAAACCCACTACGAAGGGGTAACCTATCAACTGGAAGCCAACCTGATATAAGTGTAAACATCAACTGGGTAAAACAGATTAAAAACACTGACTTGAAATCCATTCTGGGGTCAAGTTATAGCACGTTGATCAAACTGCTAGACACCAACCCCCTGCAACTGGTTGAAACTCTGCTGCAACAGGTTGGCAACACTAAGTGTTGTCTTTTCGCCCATTAAACCTTGACAATTAATTTGAAGATTATCCTGTAATTGTAGTTTTATATTCATGTTATGTAGAATTTCCGAAAAATAAGGCTTTAAAAATGGTTTTAAGCAGCCTTTGAAAAAGGTACCTGCTTTGAACGCTAAATTATTTTAAGTTGTTGTAGTGATTCTAATCTCTCACGTACAAGGTAGGTTGGTTGGCCGCATTTTGATATGCATTTAGTGTGACAGCAAGTTGCTGTTAGTGAGTTCATATGCGTCAGTCATTAGGGTGAGTAGCCGAGCGATGTGGTTCCACTCTACACCCAAAATATCGACCCTTGATCACCATAATCTCCAGTAGCTCAGTTGGTAGATCATCCGACTAGAACACGGAGGGTCGTGGTTTCACTCTAGACCCAAAATATCGACCCCTGCTCACCATAGAGTCTCCAGTAGCTCAATTGGTAGAGCCTCCGACTAGAACACGGAGAATCGTGGGTTTAAATCCCATCCGGGGCTCAGATTTTTTTCCGAGTTTCTCCTAGTCATAAATATCATGTGATTGTAATCTCTGCTGTGATTAGTGGATTTGGCTGAAAGTACTTAAAATGAATGGCTAATGAAACTGTCCGATTACAGCCAACTGTCCAATCACACAGTCCGAGTTTTTACTAGTGCAAAATACAGCAGCTTATGCAACAATCACTGATCAGAAACAACATCTCTATAGATTCCTAATACTGACCAATAATGTTTCGCTGTGGTTCTTCAATTCACTGCAAGCACTGTAGTAATCCTTAAGATCCCCTTGACAGACCAGGCAATCAACATCTTTAGTCTTTGATAATCTATCTTCTAACTCCATCACAGCTCTTTTTCTTTCGTCCGTATGGCACTGCGTGTAAAACTCGGCAAAGCTTCGTTTCATCATGTCCTCCACACGCAGCTCTTCAACGCGCAACAGATTCAATATCATTGAATAGGTCAGTCTGAAACGGGACTCCAGTTTAGTTGGCTTACCCTGGAATGATAAAACATTGATATTCAAACTGTGGTTAAGACAAGATAACTGCAGTTCCATGTATACTATACACGATCCTCCTCTTCCATACATCTTTACATAAACAGCTGTCGCACAAATATTTAAGAAAACCCTTTTTCATCACTGGAGTAAAAATTTTAATCAATTTTTCCCAAAGGATTGAAAAAACAACCAAAAACAAAAGGACACAATGCAAATTATACAAGAAACTGATAGAGTTATATTTATATGGATCAAATAATTGTAGATATGAAAAGAAATAGATTTTTTAAAACTTTGATAGTCAACATAGAAGTTCAACTTTGATTCAAGAAGATGTGCTTACTGCTAGAGCAAGTTTTTCTCGTTTTCTTTTCTGCTTTTCTTTTTTTATTACTTTTAAAAGCGAGTCTTTCTTTCTGTTGTTTTATAACTGATATTAAGACACGTCCGTGTCCCTTGCCGTGATTAGCTTCGCAATTCGCAGAGTAACACGACTGTAACCATATTTTGAAGATAAATATATTGAAAACTGTGAACAAGAAAGTTGTAGATGAAAGATATGTGTTGCGCAGGATTTAAGGAACAAAGCATTCAAGTCTAAAGAGTAAAGGACATTAAAAGTTCTAACAAATCAAAGGTATCCTATGGTAAGCTCGTGCAGTAAGTAAGATACTGTGTTAGGGAGCTGTTGTATGTATACTAATAATAATCAAAGGTATCCTATGGTAAGCTCGTGAAGTAAGTAGGATACTGTGTCGGGGAGCTATCGTATTTTGACTGTTGTTCATTGATTGATACAGTACTTTATTATATACATACTGAGATTTACTTAAAAATAATTTGTCAAATAAAAATCGTCCGTTTCAGACTATAAGCAATCTGATTGGTTGGACGATTTTTTTCACTAGTGAAAAATATCGTCTGACCAATCAGAGACCACAGACGATTTTCTTCACTAGTGAAAGAAATCGTATCGGTTTTCCAGCGCTTTGCTTCACTTCGTTGAAGAAGTGGTTAGATGGCTTCCCCATCAAGGTTCGTAGATATTGATTCAGTTGAAAAGTTTATCGAAGAACAAGAAAACGAAAATACCAAGAAGAAAACAGAGCAAAATTAATATTTACTACAGCAATTTTTGGCGTTGAAGGAGGAAACGAGGACAGTTGAAAATATTCCCCCACTCGAGCTCAATTCGTTTATCAGCGAGTTTATTATTACTGTAAGAAGAAAGGACAATGAAGAATACGAGCCAGACTCATTACGAGCTATGATTGCAGGTTTTGAACGTTATCTAAGAAAAAAAAACTACGGCTTCAGCATTGTTAACGTCAAGGAATTTGAAACGACACGAGCGGCATTAAAATCAAAACAAAAAGATCTCAAGAAGAAGGGCAAGGCGGTAAACCGAATGCCTCAGTTCCTTTAATAGAAGAGCAAGTACAACTGCTGTATGACAGACAATTGCTAGGAAAGTCAACTCCTTACTCTCTTCTCAATACTATTTAATTGTATAATACAGTTCATTTCGGTCTTCGTGGCTGCAAGGAGCACCGTGACATGTGTTGGGTAAATGTGCAACTACGACAAAGTCCAAATGGTACAGAGTATTTGGAGTTTACTGAAAGACAAACGAAAACCCGAAGGGGCGAAAATCCCAGAGATATCAGGCAAATAAAACCAAAGATGTTTTCTGTCCCAGAAAGTGAAAGAAATCCAGTTGCTGTCTACAAATTCTACGTGGAGAAAAGGCCTTCTGAAATGAACGACAAAGACGCGCCGTTTTATCTTGCTGCATATAAATGAAAAAGCCCAGATTCTTCTAAACCATGGTTCAAAAAGTCAGCCGTCGGCATTAACAAGCTAAATTCATTGATGAAAACAATGTCAGAAAAAGCTGGACTAGGTTCTAACTTAAAAAACCACAGTGCTCGGAAAACGATAATCCAAACTTTAGCAAACAACGACATCCAAGCGACGGACATCGTGCAACTGTCGGGTCATAAAAATCTTCAAAGTGTGACCAATTATTTAGTAGTTTTTGAAAAACAGCAAGCAAAAGTGTTTCGTACTTTGAATGAGCTGGCAACAGGAAAAACAAATTCATCTCAAGTTAAAGAACTAGGGAATTAACTTCATTTAGCGAGCTTAGATTTTCAAGACTATAAACATAACCAGCTAGGGGTGTCACTTTTCAGCGGTGCTGTGATTCATGGAGGACAATTCAGTATGTCCATAAACAGTATTAATCAATTCCCTGTATTGGCAATTCAAGAAGCTAAAAAGGAATCGCCAAGAAAGAAGTGCAAACGACTGAAAACATTGGATTCTGACTCAGATTAAAAACATTAAAATAAAAACCAAAGTTTGTTTAGGTAGTATGGTTTTCCTGCGCTTTTCTTGAGTGAAAATGATGGCCATTCAACCAAATTCTCAAACCTTATCGATTTTGTACTTTGGACGGTTAGGAACTATGCCCATTTAAAACAAAAATTGCGCCTTCATTTATAGAATTGTTTGAACTTTCTTTACCACTTCAAGAACTATTTTACTTAGCTTCTCAATAACATTTCTATAATTTATTTAATAGTAAATTAGTAGCGTTCCAGTTCCCGAAATAAAGACTTTTTGCAAGTTAAATTTTAAATGTTTACTTTAACATATATTTTTGGGTAAATCTCAGTATGTATATATTAAAGAAATTACATCATGGTTGGTTCGTGTGTATGATTTTTATTCACTCGTGAATAAAAACCATAAATAAAAATGAATTCGCTCGTTAATAAAAATCATACGCGCTCACCAACCATGAAGTAATCTCCGTCTATTCTGCAGTTGGTCGGTCAGTTTTTCAGATGTCAGTTTGCTCTCCGTATAAAAGTTGTCTATTATCGTGCGTCAAACGCAATCTTCCAGCAAGATAATTGCATTTTGAATTCATAGAAAAAGCTCTAGAAACACATCGCGTATTGAATTGACACGAATATGAAGCGTGTAGTCATTCCAGCTATCGCCATCGGTGTGTGCATTAATTGCACGAGCTCGAGGAGCGCTTTCTAATTTCATTCGATCACAGGCAGCCCAAGCTAAAGTTTGAAAAGTTTGAAATTGTTTTAACTGTTACGTTGTATGAGAAAAGTATTTTTTCATTTTTTAAAATATTGTTTTTCAAATGTTTGAAATGAAGTATTTTTACCTCGAATGTATGTGTTTTTGTTTGTTTGTTGTAAGTGCATTGGTAGCATCTGGAGATAACTAACAAAAGGTTTCGGGTCGACGTTTCTTCCCAGTAATTAAGAATGAAGTTTCTTTCATGTTTGGTTGTTAGTTTGTCACGAGTTTAACACGAGCCTCCCTTATATAAATGATGGCATAGGCTTACTCCTAACTATGGCCAACTAAAACACATTAAAGATTTCTTTTTCTCATCGTTTAAGCTGCTGAATATTTTGCATGCCTCTACATCTACTTTTATTTCAGGTTTTTCTAATGGAAGTTAAGTGATAACGGTAATTAAGATATAAGAATCTGTAATTTTAAACTAGGATTTATAACGGCGCTTGCTGTCAGTTTGGATACTGTTAGTGTAAGTGTACACTATAATCTATAAATGCTTCAACTACGCTACAATACTGTCCACATTGGAAGGTTTTCTTCTTAGTCGATCAAGACGCATGGAAATCGTGATTAGTTATTAGAGAGCTTCTGATTATTGTTCTCTATCAATGATTGTCATTGGGGCCTTAAAATTTAGTAACATAAAGTTTCATCCAAGCACGCGGTGCATGCTAGTACAAGTGTACAATCTTAACACTTCGGCATAGATTTTACCAAAGGCACTGTAGCTTTGTTGTTTTCGGAGTAAATTTGGCTAGAGCTGAGATAATCACTCTAATAGTTTAACTTTTTTTTAAAAAGTATTAAATATTCTTTTAATTTGATTCGTTGAAAGTCTTAAGATATGTATGAAGGTATATGGAATAACATAACAGTCTTGTTCTCAAATTGTTTGATATATTATATTTTAATAAGCAATTTTCCGGCAGCGAAATGGATATCTGTTTGTGAGATAATGTTAATTTATCATGTGGCGTATGTTTTCAGTATAAAAATCACAAAAGTTGAGTGTTTTTTGCTTTGTAAAAACGTGTCAGTGTAAGGTGGATTTCCATGGAAGGAAGTCTTTACTAAACACCAGTGCATGCCGGGAAAAATCAATTCGAGAAGGCGCTGGATCTCAAAAGATGACCGTGAGACGATTCAGGTATTATGCCTATGTATATATATATGTTTTGGAAAACGTGCGCTCCGTTTGCATATGCCACAAACGATATACAGTTCATACGTCATATGTCACACAATTCCGTGTCACCCTTTCATAATTTAATATGCAAAGTCATTCAGATCGTTTTCGTATTCGCAGTGTTTGTAGTGAGTCTAAAGTCTGATTTATCTTTTCTTTTTGTTTTATTATTTTATTAATAATTTTTTTTGTTTTTCTTCCATCAATTTTGTTTCGTTCGTTTCCACGTACAAACGCTCTAGATATATGCGTGCTTGCTACCAAAAGATAATGTCATTCTTCAAAATGTTTTTATAAGTTTTTCTTTTCTATACTAATTAAAGCTCCGATTTGATTTTTTTCTCTTTGTAGTTGTCCATTGCAATGTAATGCATACACTTAATTTAAGTCCAGAGAAGTTTATAATTTGCACCTTGCCCTTTTTTTATTCAATTCGTAGTTTATATTGTACTTTTATTATTCTGAACTCTTAAAAGAATAATTATACTAAATATTAGTACTGAAATATTTCAAATATAGTACAATATACATTAAACATATAAAACAGTTAAATAGCAGTTTGTTATAATAATGTAAGTTTAGTGTCTTCTCAAGACATCAACTTGTAGATAAATGATTCTGGTTTTATTCCTCATCAATTGTCTTTTTTGAATTTAGCACAAATAATCAAAGCTAGTCTTACAACAATAAACTGTTAACTTCGTATTACAAACTACTTTTCCCTGTAATAAAATTTATCTCAATTTAAACGTATTTCAAATTGTTTTAAAACGACGCCCGTTTACTCAACTGTTATCTTAAAGAATGTGCCTCGTTACACGGATGTTGTAGGTATTGTTTTTAAGCTTGATAAACAAATTCGTCTAAACTTTAACTGCAGTAGTTAGTGATTTAAGCGTTTTTTAATGAATTACTCGACGCTCAGTTAAAACTTTAATAAAAACAGTGGACTTTAGCGAGGATAAAATCCGTCGCTGGTTTAAAGGTTTTCAGGACAAATGTCCAAGAGGCAAAATTACAAATGATGAGTTTGCAAAATTGTATTTGGAGATGTTTTCAACAGAAGTCTTTTGTGTGTTGGTTTTGGAGAGCCAAATGGCCAAAAAATGAACGGTTTAGTAAAAGGTAACAAATTCTTTTTTGTCACTTACCTTTAGGTCGGGAAGATTTCCAATCTCCCCCTCCACCACCTGTGATTAAACAAGAATTAAAGAAATCTGGACTGCACAAGCCAATCCCGGTACACATGTCCCCCCTAAGGGAACAAATTGTTGAAGACTCGAATGGACCTGAAGTCAACAGCAACTACAAACCCCGTTTGGTACCAACGCTGTCACTACCTGAAGATGAGAAGAAACCTTATACAAAGGCTGTACCAGTTGTAAAGGATATTCCTACAAGTGACGATGAAGAGGAAAATAACAGCTCTTCGTCCCAATCCTCTCGAAGCTCGACACCTTCAAAAGCAAATAATAAGCTCACAGGGGTGGACTCAGGTAATTTGGAAAGAGGAGGGGTTACAGCGATAAGTTTATTTTCAATTGCATGTATACACTGACCAACCACATGAGCATGTATGTGCTATATCAATGTGATATTTCTCAACAGACTCGTCATTTATGTAACTTGGTTTTATTTGGGTTTAGTTTGCCAAGTATCTCCACGTGAAAGCGTGCTTTCATCAGTGATACATAATTTTATAGTTAAAAGGAATAGAATGGAACCATGCCCATGAAATGGCTGCTCTGTGTACAGGCGTGCCTAGCTGCTAAGGCGATACGTAATTTTACAGTAACATTTTAACCATGCAAAGGAAATTTAGCGTTGCTCATAAATTTGCAAGTTCCTTTAGACTTAGATCTGTAGTATTAATATGTAGAGTATATTGTATGTACCCAAACTTTAATCCCGAACATCCAAACAGCCCTGTCTCAGGCTTTGCCAAGGAACTTCAAGCACGGTACCTCTAGCAAGGGTATCTAACAAGGAGAGTTAAAACTAAATCTTTGTATAGTCCCACATGTTATAGACACAAGAAACTTTGATATATGAGGCTAAACAATGAAACGTTTAGGACGAATGAACCGCGAGTCAATAGGTCGAGTGGTCCCGTTGTTTTAGAATAAACTTAAATTATCAATGAGATCTCTGGTATTATAGCAAGATGTTGCTCATTACTACTTTGACCCACCATCTCAGTATTCTTTATTAATGGGCTATGTAGGTTGCGTGTAACAGCTCAAGTAGGTTCATATATAGAAAGAATTAAGAGAAAAAAATATATAAGCCCTTGGCGGGATTCGAACCCCACATCTTCGGTCTTTTACTAGTCCGACGTGTTAACCTCTACACCACAAGGACCAACCACGCTGGCAACGCAGCCGGAAAATGTTATATAGATGGTAACTGTAGGGGTTCCCAGGGCGATATTTTTCTCTATTGGTAAGTTGAACACCGTAATTTT
>JAOTRI020140721.1:0-10762 GCA_028564885.2 Zoanthus sanctaehelenae
TAAAAGTGAAATTCTCTCAAACTTGTTCAATGAAAAGTATGGTCTGAAGTTGGGAGAACTTAATAATTCAACTGGGACTGAAAGGGTTAACTTGCTGTTTACTTTTATTGCTATATACAGATTTGTAATATTGCTACGATATAACGCGCGCTCTGATTGGTTCAAATCTATGCTTTATTACACCTATAAATTCATGGTTTTTTGCTTGCTTGTTTTACTATGTTATAAAAGCATTAGAGCAAAACTTTCTATGACTGTAAACGTTGTAAAATCACTCTCGCGTGCGGCTCACAACGTTCTCGTGTCTCACCGAACATCACCCCTGCTCTATTTCGCCAATAAAGTCGTAGAAAGTTGTGCTCTAATGCTTAAATAATGAGAAAAATTTAGGGGAATATTAGCTCCAAAGTCGTATCCTCCATTTTTTTTAAAACGTACTTCAAAACTCACTGAAAACTCGACCAAAACACAAAACTTTGAAGAATTAAGTAGTGCTTTTAAGTACTGTATTTTACCAGTTACTCTGCAACGTTCACGTAATGTTTGGTTGCGTTCCATCTGTCATCTGAGTGGTTAAATTCATTGGGTGTGGAATATTTTTATTCAAAATTGTGTAAAATGCGTTAAACAGAAAGGTTTAGGTTGTGACTGCACTTTGCAAATTCTTGAATTAATAATTTCGCATTAATTGTATCTACATATGATTTTCAAAACAATCCAATTATAACAGATAATCATTTAGTTTATAGTCCATCTGACATTAAAATGTTTTTTACTGTTTCTTGTAGTGTAATACGTCAAATATACTTATTCTACTTTTTTCACTCGTGATATGTTATCTTTTTAACAAGATTTTTGTCGTCTGAATTAACGTTTTGAGCGAAAAAGATGTCCACTGGAATGGCGCGGCCATGACATCAAGTTGTGTGCCCGAAACACTATTAGCATGGCCACAGAACAGGTTAGGAAGAAAGCTGGAAGAAGATGTGTTGCTAGAGCGCCCAATGGCACCAGAATGGAATGATAAGCGAATAAAATAGACTCTTCCAAGCACTTTGTGGTTGCGTGAGGTAAACAACTTGGGACACAGTCACCGGGACACTTTTTCAACAAAATTTAGGAATTTTACGACCTCAAAAAACATGTTTATGAACACTATTAAGACTTTTTAATACTACAGTGATTTTATACACATATGCAACTACTAAAAACAAAAAGAAAATAATTTTATGTCATAAGCACTTTACCAACCTTTCACCTCAATAGGCAATTACCAGCATCTCAGTTTTCCTTACCTGCTTTAGCTTTTGAACACATTTTGTACATTTTTGAACTTGTGAATTTTTCATTTCATACTCACTGTTTTTACAAGATTTAACAAACTACTACAACAAATTATTTAATAACTGTTTCAATCCTAGGCAGCTAATAAGTATCTCAATCCTCCTTACATGTATATTTACTCTGTGTAACATGTATGAAAACCCAAATTCTTCCAAACTGCTTTCAGGAATAAACTATAAATTTAGTTGGGATGATTGAGCAATGTATTTAATTAATTTTGACATATTTGATTTAATGTGGTGCAGATAGTCTGAAAGTAGATGGCACATTTTATTCGACCTATTTTCTTGTAACATTTGACAAAAAAATATTTCACTTATTTCTGCCACTTTTCAGCCAGCAAGAACCTTTGGTACTTTTATTAACAAATCTAATCATCAAAATCAAGGTTGTCATATTTGTTTAACTATAAACCTTAAACACAACAGAAATTTCCCATTACGTTACCAAACATCCCCTGTACTATCACTGGATCAAACATTCTTTTCAAATGGTTCTACTGTAAAGTCCAGAAAATAAACCTGCAAGTATTAAATCTGACAAAAATTACCCTCTTCTGCACTAGGTTGAGTGGTGATCCATTGCAGGTTAGTGGGTGGCCAGCTTGCTGCTGTCTCTTCAGATGGGTCAGTGACAAGCTCTGGAGTGCCTCCTTCTGGATGGTGCTTTTTTAGCCCTTTGACTAGAGCTCCACCTCCACCAGCAGCCAGCTGAATCAATTGCCAAGTTAAAAACAATGAGTAACAGTAATAAAATAAATGGATACAAGATATCTGGGTGGGTTAGGAAGGAGGAAATAATATGAGGCAAAAGGACACAATAGTAAAAGGAAGTGGTAAGGTGTCTATGACGATTACAAGGGGGGTTGAAGTGGCTGAACACCAAAATGGTAAGTTCATAGAAGGGTTTGCAAAGGAGGTTGAGATGCCTGAACACCAAAGTATTAAGTTTCTAAGAGGGTAAAATTGGGTAGAAAGTGGAGTTATATTGAAGTTATGTGCTAAGTACTGTCATAAGGTACCTAAAATGGCAAGGAGGGTTGGAAGTGGTTAGGTAAAATAAATTGATGTGATAGTTGGGAACATTGGAAGGGGAAAATGAACTGATTTACATGGTATCTAGAAAGGGGTTAGTAGGGAGTAGTAAGTGTTAAGTATTTCTTGGTGGAAGATGATTAACTGGTAGTGAAGTAGAAAGTGTCTAAGAGGAATGGACGAGGATAGGAAGTGACCATAAAGTAAAGTATTTAAACACAATAATGGGGCAGGAGGTGATAGAGAGTAATGAAATATGAAGGAGACCTAGGAATATGTAAATATTAATTTGATAGGTTGGAAGGGGGGAACTAAGTGGTAGTAAACTAGGGTAATAAAGTATCAACTAAAGCTGAAATGAAGGAGACCTAAGAAAAGGTAAATAATTATCTACTTGATAGGTTGGTAATAACCAAGTCGTAGTAAAGCAAAGTGGTAAAGTTCTTAGATTGTAACTTTGAATGGCAGTACAAAGTGTCACCAAAGTGAACAAGTACTAAGACGAGCGGTATGTAGAATAAAAGCAACCCTTGTCTTTTTCAATAGTTAAAAGTAACTTCTCTAATCATGCCAATTACCCCGTTTAGTATTTTCTAGAGACTTTCATGTTAGGTTCATACAAAGAGTTATTAAGTCACAGTTACCCTTGTGTAGTGAACATCTGCAACATCCAGTCAAATTTTTTTTGCCTTTGCATCTGATAAAGTTTTTTATGCAATAAAAGCAACCCTAGTCTTTTTAAATAGTTAAAACTAACTTCTCTAATCATGTCAATTACCCCGTTTAGTATTTTCTAGAGACTTTCATGTTAGGTTTATACAAAGAGTTACTTTTAAAGTTACAGTTACCTTTGAGTGGTGAACATCTGCAACAGCCAGTCCAATTTTTCTTGCCCTTGCATCTGACAAAGTGGGTTCTGATTTTGTCCGCTTCCTAAGTGAATCACCATGTGAGTCTCCTTCTGTTGTCTTGTAAGAGGGATGCCCTGTTGTCACTGGTAAATTTTCACAAGATTGAGCTCTTTTTCCTTTTTTACGTCCAAAAATCTTTCTCATTTTCTTCCAAGGACTCCACTTCCATCTTTTTTTTCTTTTCTTTTCTTTTACTTCAACCATTTCACTTTTAGATAAATTGTTCTCCTCACAACTTGGTAAGGAGCAGACTTGTGGTTCAGATGTCATTTGGCCCCCAGCATCTATTTTGGTTTTGGAATTGTCATCACTACCAAGAGAATTCTCTCTTACAGAAGTTGGATTAGCTTGCAACAAATGTGGTGATGAACGTGAAAGTCTTTTGTTTGGCTTGTTAGTGCTTGCTAAATTTGGCTGTGAATCAAACTGCCCCAGAAGGTTTGAAGAAAGTTTCCCAGGTGATTTAAATCTTGGGTTGTCAATATCTATAAAAAGAAAATTTTAGATAATTCAGACACAAATCACAGGGTTCAAAATAGAACAAATAGCCGAGATAGCCTGCAGATTTTGGACCTTGCCAGACAGAGATTTTCTTTTCCACAACACAGTTGTCTTGTAGGTTACTTATGTTTATACTGTTTTGCTAACAGGATATTTTACCTGGCAACGAAAACAGGGGGTAAAAATTTTCGACCAAACAAAAGAGATCACAAAATAAAAGAAAATTTTAGTTTGTTATTTTGAGCCCTGAATTATGTGAGAAAATTTGTTATCAAAGAGATTGAGCACACACTTTTTATATAATATATAGATCTCAGTCATTCATTCATGACTGAATACAAAAAACATTAACGAGGACTCAATCCCTTGCAGCTAATCACAGTCATAACAACTACATCAACGAACCTTTTACAAGGTATTAATTTCAGCCACCATATAGAAGTACAGTTGGATGTAATTACTAATTCAGTGCCACATAAACAGCCAGACCATACATACCATAACATAAACTATGAATAACAAAACAAAACACAATTCATACTTTTCATAACTAATGACTATAAACACCTTCAAATTTCAACAGATTTAAAAATCAGTCTCTAAATTAATTGTAAAATATACTTCAAATTCAATTTTAAGTGACTGAATAAAAAGTAACAAGCGTATTTTTAATTTTTCTTACTAGAATATTGCAATTTTTATGGTTGGTTTACAATAATTTACATTTATTTTCCATTATAGATACAGTATACCAAAATAGAATATAAATTAAATTAAAAAACTAAAATATTTCTCGTTGATTTGAATGTATAAATTTCTTAGATTAAATATAATTATAATTTTTGATGTTTCCTACAAACATTTTATCATCACTCTTCCAGGTAAGTTCTGTAGAACATATTAAGAGCAACAGCTAAACAACACTCAGATAGAAACCCTTACAGTGGTTTAAAAACAACTGAAGCATATCCTATTAAAACCAAGTGTCAGTGACAGATCTAGAGTATATTATTTGCCATTATTGATACAGAAGGAACATTTCTGACATTACAAATTGATTTAGCACAAGGTAAAAAGCTAGCAACGGTATTCTTGTACTCGAGCTCTGCTCCCATAAATGTGCTGAACAGAATACGTCAGGCAGTTATTTAGACATGTGCATAATTTGTTTCAACAATACCTTAAACACATAAGAAAACTTAAAAGCTATCAAGCCAGTAGCTGGAATATATGATTAAAACCATTTGTTATGTGAATGAACTAAAATATCAAAGATATGCTCCTCAAACCTGACAGGAGATAAACTGAGCTTTCATTAAAAGCACAAAACGTTACTTCTTGTAGCATACATAAGTTATTGCAGTTCAAGACTCAAATTAATGCTGAATATTGGAAGGTCTTGAAAAAGAACAGAACATTGTTTAACAGTCTGTGTCCTTTCCTTTGTTAACTAAATATTTGTCCAAGTGTGAAGATGACAATAACTCCTAATTTGGAGACTGTTTTAAAAGATAAAAATTAGCTCAAAATTAGTTCCTCTTTGAATTTATTTATCAAATGAGTTTTTCTAAACCTTGATATTTCATTTATTCTGAAATTACTTTAAAATATGATTTTTAAGTATTTTAATCTTGGCGAATTATGAGAAGTACTTAATACAAAATTGTTTTAACACTTTTAATAATATCACAAAACTAAATTTGATTACAATATACCCACCAAAAGGAATTGTGTACCAGATTCTTCTTGACAAATGAATGTAATTGTAGTTTTAAAAATTCAGCCAAAATGACATTAGGTCATTCACAAAACAAAATATGCAATATTGTAAATAAAACAACAATTTTGCATTTAATTAACATAACATTTTAATTTTTTGTCAATAACTACTTAACATGGTTGTTCAAATAATTTATAATAAAGGAACACTATTATAATACTTAATAAATGGATGTATTCATAAAAGAAATACTTATTTATAAATGGATGTCTTCAGAAATGGCAAACTGCAGTTAAGGCAGGTAAGACATCTAATCAAATGTTTTAACCAGACTGACTACATCATTTTACTAAACAGATCATGCCACAACAAGAGTACAATGTTCACCAGTGTTCTTCTGTACATGCAGAAGGTAAGAAAACTTTGCGGAATCTGTATGTTAAAAGTTCAATGCTATTTTAAAGCTGAACTCAGTAAAGATATAATACAAATTTATAATGTGTTTGTAACCAAATGTGTGTAGCTATTTTGAAGCAACTATATTGGGCACTATGGCAATATTACTAAGGAGTTTCATCCCATAAAAATACAATAAAAAATAGTTTGAAAGCTTTGTGGTTCTGATATGAGAACTTAGCACATGCCATTGGAGGCATACAAAATGTAGCAAAAATACAGCAAATGTTAGAGTCCATTCATTTAATGAAAGAAATGCTATTAATCATTATATAAAATATAGTGATTATGATCATAAATCGCAAAGCTTTTAAATAGCTAATGCATTCAGTTTGCAAATTTTGCTGTGATGTGGCAAGCATGGCTACTTACATATGACGACCGCTAAGAATACAGTACAACCCTAAATTCCACAAAATTGTTTCTTTAAAAATCAATAAACATTCATCCCACAATGCTACGAAAAAGACTAAGATCCTGAGCACCAAAATATTTCAAGTAGATCTGGGTTGAAGACAACACTGAAAGCTAAATCAATGCTTTAATATAACTGAATCGAGGGAACAGTTGTGGATCTATCAATCAGTATCAGAAGACAATCCTCACATTTAGAGCTACATTTTTGTGTCTCACATTTACAACTTTTGATCTTTATTCTGTTAAGCATCAAGGTAATACAAGTCCTTCAAATTATTCCTAAATTATCAGGTGATTATTTTAGTATTTAACAAGTTCAATCACGATGAGTCTCCTGGAATCTATTTCATGTGCGAGCAATACATTTTTTCACAGTTGAGAGATCAAGGTGAATAGCGCAGGATATCCAGTGCTTTCACCTGGACCCAGTTCCTCAAAACCCGATTAGCGTTAACCCAGGATTAATTTTTTAATCCATGTTACTTTCTGTTTCCTACCTTCTATAGATTGCTTTGAGCTAGAATTTTGGATTTAACAAGTTTCTTCATTGATAAAACCAAGCTCAGGATATATAAGTATATAAGTGTCACAATTAAGTTTTACTTTTGAAAAAATGCACCTCTTAATTTTGTCTTAATCCAGGATTAACTTAATCAGAGTTTTGAGGAACCGGGCCCAGATTAATACTATTCATGCATATTTACTGTGCCATACTGTAAGACAGCAAGGTAAATGTCTACCACTCTTGCCAACACTTAATACTAGGTGATTAATTGTTTTAGAATAAATATACCACATATTAGCAGAATAACTAGTGGACCAAAGAGTATAATCACCTCTGAGCAAGCCAATCAACAAGAACGAAAAGTACTATTCACTTGATGTGTGGAACACACTATTAAATACAGCATATCATCATCATCAATTTTATTTTGATCCGGGTTTATCCCCGTAAACGAGGGTGGCTGGCTTTACCCCATTCTGCCAGCAATCTCTCCCACTCCCACTCTCCATCTTGCTTGATTGATTGCATCCTCCTTCTTCTAGCCAACACTCTTGCTCTCTTTCTCCACTCCCATTTTCCATGTCTTCCTCGGTTGTCCGCGCTTCCTCTTCCCCTTCACTTCAAACTTCAATGCTTTTTTAAAAACATGTCCATCAACACATGCCCATACCATCATCTCACTCCATTTGCTCTGGCTATCTGAACCACTGTTTCCTCAATCCCAACATCTCCATTAGGTCACCTGCTTTCTTTTTGTCCATTAGTTTTGCACCACACATTGCTCTAACCATTGTTCTGACTCTCAGTCCTTCCCAAAATTTACATCTCATTTCAACTCAAACACCAACATAAAAAGCATATACATTTTTTAAGAAATTAGGGGCTAGGGAAGTTAATCCTAACCCTCTTCACCCATTAAAACTGATACATATGCAGTGGCGGATTCAGAAATTCTAGAAGGGGGGTGAATAATACAAAGTATTTACCAATGACTCTAGGAGAAGAACGGTAGAAAGTACAAAGAATGTACCAGAAAATTGAAAAAAGGGGGGGGTGAAAATTCACCCAATTCACCCCCCCTGTATCCACCCCTGATATGATCAGTGGTTCAACTCTATACCATATCGAGAGTTGATTCAAGGATGTAACTACCATTTCTGTACATAATATAAAAACAATCAGTGGTTCAAATCCAAATACATTAAATGCTGACATAAAAATAGAAAATAGTACAATCACAGCATTCACTTCCTGTTAGAAATATTAATCTAGTATTATTTTAAAAAAATTTTACTTCAAGAAAGCACTGTTACATAATCACTCTTTAAACACTGGGTCATCTATGCATAACCAATATAAAATTATAGTTGATTATTTTTTCCTTTTCACATGCATGACTGGTCTATAAACGTTTATAAATAAATGTAAAATTCTGCCTAAAGAAATCTAGATGAAGAATATTTTCTGATACTCATGCTGAAGGAAACATTTTAACCACTGTTTTAAAAAAGGACAAGAAACAAAAAAATTTATATTGATCACTTTAAGCAAAATATTACAAACAATCTAATAAGCTGAAATTATCATATCCAATAAGTACTTTTATTAATAATAATATTATTTGATCAGACTACATTTTACAGCCTGGTTTTAGGACGTATTTAAATTTATCTAATCTAAATACATATGTAATTAAAAATATCCATTATACTAATAAAAGTTATCGTACAAAGCCTTCTACAACAATATCTCTAATATCCTGATATAATTTTCAAAATCATATATTAAAGCTTTTTTTTGTCCATTTTAAAAGTTGGACTTGAAACTCAAGAAAAGAATTAATTAAATTTTAAAAATGATTTCAGTTATAATTCAGTTGTACAGCAGGTTTTAACATCTTGGTCGCCTGTTTAAGATTACAAGTACTGGTAGTCATTAAACAATAATGATGGCAAATTCATATATCAAATGAATATTTCTGTGTAATAAAATATCGCCCGTAATTTAAATTTTTCTATGAAGAACTGGTCATGGGGTTTTGGCCAAATACGTTACACATAACAATAGGTTTTCGACAACAAATCAGACTAAATAATACCAGGCTGAGCTATAGAAAACCTTTCAAGATAAATAACTTTTATCTCTCACCATCTGCCGACAAATAGTTCTTTAAACCACTCGCTTGTTTTTCAGCCATTACGCACTCCTGTCTTGAAATAGAACAGAATAAAGAGATTAGGAAGGTGTGAAAATTTGATTAGTTTTAGAAGGATCTGAACAAATATATAATAATTACAGCAAAGAGTAACTTATTCTCATTTCGACTGAAGATTCAGAGGTTCTTAGTTAATTGTGCAGTTCTTCGGTTTCGACTTTCTTTCTCATTATATATATTTCTATTAATTTATACACTGCAATATTTGCCTTTAGAAATTCTTTTATCCAAAGTATACTCAATCGCTATTAGTTTAAGTTAAATGGCCATGAGCATGTGATTCAATGTGCGTAACATCAATTAAACTTGTTTTATCAAGTTATTGTTTAAAAAAATGTGTTTTTTCCTACTTTAACATTCGATGTAAAAAAAACAAGCAGACGAATATCTAGGAATTATGGTGCTCGAAATCATAAATAATTTCTTTGATAAGTTTTAAAAATAAAACAAAAAATAAGTTATATTATTATTTTGTACGTGATCATTTGGTTAATTTGGCAAGACGCCGTCAAAACAGAGATAATAATGTTAATTTTCTTGCTCTAGCATTAAAGTGAATGGAGCTTGAACGAAACCAGCTAGAAACCCGGTCAATGACAAAACGAATGAATCAAAACCAAAATGAATTAAAAATTAGTCAAACAGTCTCCTAGTCCAAAAAAAGTCCTTGCACGCAGATCAATTCAAAATATTAAGGATAACAAGCTTCAACTGAAACTTTCAAGCTAGTATTTAGTAGTTTGTTTACAGAACTAAACAGAAAATCACACAACTTACATTGTCTTGTCGTCTTGCTGTTGTGGTGCCTCCTGTACTAGTGCGGTTGACCGAAGCCTCAGCTTGGTAGACGCTCAAGAGATCACAGGCCAAATCATTTGAAAATCATTCCAGATCTGAACAGATATCCATGTTTGCATAAAGAATATTATTGAAATAATTGGGGCTTATTTTTCTGGGCTTTATAAACTACAAAAGCGAAAGAAACTGGAGCTCTTTGCAGAATACGAATATAAAATGTATCGGTATAAACATCAGGAGTAAGTCTAGCTTCTTCTGATGTCTCTGATCAAATGCCAGGAACATTAATTTTTGCATTAACAGTGACGCTCTTAGCATAAAAAACTGGACCAACACATGTGATAAACTCACAAATAATTTACAATGACAAGACCTCTTCAGTTGAGCTACGAATTGATAACCTTTCTCTCTAGAGAGATAAATAAGGCAGCAAACAAGTTTCCATATATGGCAAAGTCACGACAATTTTCCTAGGAGACTGGTACGAGAACAATTATTTTTTTAAAACAATCTTTAATGATATTTAATAATACTAGTATTAATAATTTAAAAATATTATTAATGATGATGATGATAAACAATGAAAATAATTATTACTATCATATCGATTTAAATCATCAGGACTTTTAAAAATTTAAAAATGTCAAGGTGTCTCTAGGGTGTCAAGCTGGCCAAAGGGCTACCTAATTGGGAACAACATATGCATCTTTACCACTCTACGATGGAAAGAGACCTTTCACATTACAACCCACATACAAACACAGATATAATATAATATAATATAATATAATATAATATAATATTGCATTTATATAGCGCTTATCCTTAGAGCTCTAAGCGCTTTACAAATAGATACAGGTT
>JAOTRI020140732.1:0-10762 GCA_028564885.2 Zoanthus sanctaehelenae
AAATTAACTAGTTAGAAAATAATTAACTAGTTAAAAAACAAAATTAACTGAGACAAAAAATTAACTACAACATATATAATATGGAACGTATAATTGTACAGGGTGTCAGGTTGGCATTGTGGTCATCACATGCACTTCCTACCTCAAATCCCAGGGTCTGCATGTCGACAGAGATTTGTCTCTCTATCTGACATCAACAGTTTTTCTCTGGGTATTTCAGTTTTCTCCCCTCCTTGACGCTGTGCTCTGAGGTCATGCATGGTCCATATAGGAGCAGCCAAGAGGCACCTATATATGCTTTCAGTGCGACCTCATTGAGCTGCACTGCCTCTGTACTTTGAGTCAGAAATGAGCATGAGTATTTCTTTTCTTTCTCTTTTAAAACTACATGCAAATAAAAATAATTGCTGTACAAAGCATGTAGCCTTCTATTTGGAACACAGTGTAAGATTCAGATGTCACCAGCTGCAAACATGCAATACATGTGATCAGCAGTTGAAGTCCATACTGTATCGAGCATCTATTCAAGCTAAGGATGTCACTAGCATTTCAGTGCACACAATAAATATAATGGGCTAAGTACATGTAAAGTGGTTGAAACCCATGGTGACTCGTTGCCTGCATTATACTGTTAAATACCGAAAATAGAACAGTATTGTCACTGTAACAAAATAGGGTGGTCGCAGCAGACTTTCTAATGCCATGTAATGTATAAACTGCAACTGGTTCTAATAATTAGAATCAGTTATAAATGCAGCTAGGCGACAAATAATTGAAAAATTTAAACTTCAAACGGCGCATATTCGAAACAATTATACATAATGGTAAATCAAGTATTCTTAAAATTTACTTCTGGTCTTGGGAATTGAATAACCAAGATAATTTTAGGTTTTTGTACTATCACTGTCAGCTAGCATGGATGTGCTGTCATTGACTACCCAACAATTACTCCCAATAAAAAAATCGAGACCCACCAAATCTTCATCCCATCCATTTTCACCATAGTCATCCATGTCAAGACGTTTGTTTTGATTTTACTAGCGATATATTAACATTTTGCTAGATTTTTACCCAAAGTAAACCGCCATCTTTGTTCGTCTTAGATATGAGCCTATGACTTGTCAGCGGACTAACAATTAATTAAAGCTCTTTAGACCACGTGATTAATTAGACCAATCAAATAGTAGCAGTTGCGTAAGTGTCTGATATGGGATGACAAGGTCCACTACTTTATTGCTTCATCCACTCATGCGAAAGTGTAGAATAATGTTATGGTCTTTATAATTTGTCTACAAATTCTTAGGAAGTTTCAGTAACAACAGTCCGCCAGCATGAAATTTTGGAAATCTGAACATATATTTAAGTAAGTAACTAACATTTTTTTGTGATAGTATTGTAAAATCTAGAACGGTTTGGCGAGAACAGTATAAAACGTGGATATGACAATATTAGTGAATATATGTGCATCATTATGTAACCGGTAACTTATGTGAGGCTTATCACAAATGTTCTGCTCTAGAAAGAAAAAAACAACTTTGATTTCAATCTTGAGTTTATCTAATATGTCAGACCCCGAACAACTTTATTAAGTTTAAGTTTGTAACATTTGATACAGTATATATGTGGCGACCAATAAATGACTATCGCCTACCATTTTTCCAAGATGTATATATTGGTATAAAATTTTATATTGTTTCATTTTTTTCATGTAATACTTATTTCGAAAATTGAAAATTGGTTGGAAACTTTTCACGGCTTTTAAAAAGCTGATAATTATTGAAAAACTTGAACAAAAAACTGTATATTTAGAAACAACTCACATAACTTCTCTGTTCCTCATAATTTCATCTTAAAATTTTTGGGCAGTTTTTAGGTTCAAGTGCTGTCCAGAACGTGAATGAAGAATTGACATTTAATCAATTCTTTTTTTTTTTAAATACCAAATTTTCTCTGCAATGTTTTAATAGTGTACACTTAGGTATTGACTTCACTTAGTTAGTGGTCATTTGGGGAGAGCAGAGTTCAGTTCATTTTATTTGCCTTTATAAATCATAGTACAAAGTTACATATAATTACAATACACATCTGGCAGGCAGTCCAGGAAGCTATTTAGCTTGTTTAAAGGACTGCCTTGGGAAAAGGAGTAAAAAACTAAAATTTAAACTGTCAAAGGCAGAAGATAAATATTGAGACTGAAACTAAATAAATAAATAAATGCAGAATTTATAATAAACCATGTGTTTAAGATAAAAAGCGGTGCAACAACAACAGAAGCAAAAGGTACATGAAATTAATGAGGAGCCAGTTGGGGGAGAGGTGAGGTACATCAATTTGGTGCAGGTTGAAGGAGAGGAAAGGTATAAAAATTAAGGGTACATTGGGGAATTGGAGAGATACATCAACTACTGTAGGAGCCAATTGGAGAAAATAAAACTAAAAAGCTTTTTAAATTGTAGAGCAATGAAAACCTCTTTTTATCTTATATTATTTATCAACTGAGAAACTAGCAAAATATTGAATGTTTGATCAAGGACATGCAGCTGTGATCAGATCATATTTTCTAATCCCATTGTTTTGGTTGCATTTTCATTGTTACTGCTTCGAATTATTGCAGTAAAATTTCTGTAATAATCCATAAAGATATATATTTCTATATATCAAGAAGAGCTAAGACATAGATTATGTATACTGGACATTGTCGCTGCTCTTAGACAGAATAGGGTAAGGTGGTTTGGGCATGTTGAGTGATTGAGTAATGCAAACCCAGTTAGTGGATGTAGGTTTATGGCAGATGAGGGTGTCAAGAGCTGAGTAAGGTCATGCAAAACTTGGTCAGAGTTGATCAAACATGATCTTGATCAATTGGGATTCAAGCCAGGTCTTGCTCAAGACAGAGAAGCCTGGAAAAGAGCCATCAGGTAAAGCCTGTCCAACCCATGCTAGCATGGAAACGGATGTAAAATGATGATAATGATGATGATGAGATAGCACAAATGTGCTAGTAGCTAACTTGAAGCCACGATATAGGGCATTATGGCCACATTGGTAGTGGGCTTTACCCCTAAATCTACCATAAAAAATAGTGAGCCTGATTACTAGCAGCCATGGACAGCTGTTTCAGCCATTTTAGGCCTTATCAGCATGGCATAGCTAGCAAACAGGCTCAGTTTCCCAGAAAGAACATATTTTATCGTAAAAGCTTAATGTAATGCTTGTGGGATATGGCTATGAAGATAAACACCACGTATAGATAGCACAAATGTGCTAGTAGCTACTGTAACTTGAAGCCATGATTTGTGCTTTAACACTTGATGTTTATCTTCGTAGCCACATTCCACAAGCATTATGCTTTTACGACAACATAATTGCTATATAGCTAACTTTAACTCTAATCCAAAAAGACTCTGTATACCCCAGGACAGAAGATATCCTATTATTGCCACATTTACAAGTAGTGAAATACAAACCCTTAATTACAAAATTCTCCAAATAGGGCTTTTCAGTTTATTGTGATACAGGGTCAGCATTTTGAGGGTGTTAAGATAGTCCACACCAATGGCTGACCTATAGAATCAAAACAGTTAAGTTCTGTCATGTTCCCTTAATAAAGCAGACAGACAACAATACTGCTGGAATCACTACTCTATACTTTTCATTTTTGCTATTGTGAGTCAAGATAGTGGGATAAGAATTTAATCGAACTATGCAGAGATGTTTAGGAGGAACAGTTGCCCATGCCAGGAAACTGTAGGCTCTATTTGTGTGTTTGCTGGGTTTATTGGGCTATTTATTGGATTACTTTAAGGCAGTCTTCTGTTTAGGGGTGAAAACAAATGATCCAACTAGAAACACTGTTTGTATATGGGAGATTTGTTTAAGGTGTGTAGAGTTTGCCCCAGCAGATAAAATATTTCGATATACTCTGGTTATGGATCCTTATCCTGGAAGATATTACCAGCTTTAAGCATGACCTCAACCTTTGTCATTACACTTGGTCTTTTTCAGACACTGTTGGGAAACGATCACACAAGCTGCGTGGAGAAAATATCCCAATGAATTGAACCCTAATGTCAAGACAATAGATGTTCTAGACAGATTTGTTGATGATGATGGGTGCCTCCAAACCAAAAGAATTATTGGATCAGAAGGAATTTTACCCTCTTGGGTCAATAGAATCATTGGACTGAATGATATTTGTTATGCACAAGAACACATTACAGTTAACCCTGAAGAGAAAACTATGACTCTGCGAACTAAGAACATTTCAATATCTAGTTGGGTGCAAGTTGAAGAAACCTTAGTGTATTCACAACATCCAGAAAACAAATCACAGTAAGTGAGTTGATTATCAAGACATAATAAGATTTTTAATTAGCATAAATAGTATTGCTGGTTTTTTGTAGGAATTTAACAAGCGTATGCATAATTTATCTGATACCATTTGATTCATGTCAGAAAGTAAATCAAAACTATGGAGTCAGGACTACATGTAGCTGCAGCAATAATTAACAATTATTCCAAGAGCACACGTTGGATATGAGATGGTAAATAGCTAACAAGGCGCACAACAACAAGTTGGCTAAAATCATCTCATATTCAACAAATGCAAATGGAATAATTGTTTTATTAAATCCATCAGTACTTGAAAATAACAACAAACTTTTAATAAATTGATATAACCAAGATTTTTTTTGTTAGTTTCCATATAAATATGGTGATTCAGAAGATGACCTGATAACTGAGATTGGGTGAGCCAGTCAGAATGCTAGAAATACAATATTTGAGATTGAAAATTTAATAATTATAAATTTACAGCAAACACTTCTTTCAGTATTCTGTTTAAATTTTCAAAATGACTATCTTCTTGGGTACGTACCTACTGGTGTGAATCCTATAGCCTTATACACATCTACTTGGGTACCCTGTGGTTATTAGTTATGCTACCTCATCTTTCTTGTGGTCGTCCTCTTACACATCACCATTTGAAAGTACCTGTCGCTGATATCAGCTGTAGCAATCAAAACATAGCTCTGATAATTTTAGTGTATTTCTTTGTGTTTGCAGAACACTTCTTAGTCAGGATGCTGTCATTAAAGTATTTGGTGTCAGTTTCAAGGATTACTGTGAAAGTTTAATAGCCAATACAATGGCAAGCAATGCGCAGAAGGTTAGTTCACAGTAAATTTATGGCTTTCGGAGTTTTTAATAAGAAATGGCAAGTAGTGAATTTCACTACCTGTTTCATTTGAAATGTACATGAGGTCTTCAGCACAGTTTAAAGTGGTTCCTGTCTCACCCGACTAAATTGGGTTTGTTAGTATTCATAGATGCAGGTTTCCAAGCAACAACCATGTGCGAGGTTGTGGAAGCTACTGCAAATTTTCCGCATATAAATCAAAAGCATTGTCAAGAAAGGCATTATTATTCTGTGTTCATGAAGGTAAAAAAGCAAATACATAACAACAATTATTATTTTGTGTTCATGAAGGTAAAAAAGCAAATACATAACAACAATTATTATTCTGTGTTCATGAAGGTAAAAAAGCAAATACATAACAACAATTAGGCTTACCTTAAAAGAGCATGTTTCTTTTCGTTTACAATCTAATGTTTTATTAAGTTTTCCTATCTCTATTATTTTGTTTCCCCTTTCAATCCAATGATTGAAATTGTCTTCCTAAGCAGACATGACACTTTCAAAGCTCTTTCATCTTTATGTATAATCTAACATTTTGCCCTTAAGATGAATTCATCGTGTGCTTCAGCCAAATAGCCAATAGAATAGTTCTATAACATTATAAATATAGAAACTTAAGCAGTGGGGTTTTTTGAATACCAAGAAATTATTTAAAACAGATTGCAAGCTATGCTATTAAATAAAGTAAAGCAGCTTCTTTACATCAACCAATCAGAATTGTTGATAACTAAAGACAATACGATTGTGTGACCACACATTAATTTTTTGTCCTGCAATTTTTGCCAAGAAATGCCACTTTTATCTGTACTGAAGATGTAATGTTTGCCATCTTTTTTGTTAGCTAAACTACTCAGACTATGTATCAAATATAATGTGATATGTTAGTTGTCGTACTTTGCTGTCTATTCCTGAGCTTTCACTTTCTAGTTTATTTAGCATATTTGAAACCCTGACTTTACCAAATAATATTAAATAAATGTAATACTGAAGTTATCTGTCTCAAAAAAACAGTATCTGAAAAACTATGGCATGTACAAACTAAACTAAATTCTCATTGACCATTATCAAAACATTCAAAATATGCACATTGATGGTCATGTGAGGTATAACACCTTTTACATGTTACCATCAAGTGAATTCATAAAGATCTTTGGTTGAATTGCAAGGTTTAAATGCATGTTTGAATTTTTTAACCCGGCCCAAATTGTCTAATAAATAATTAGTATAATATTATTTTTTTGTTTTTGATTATGGGCTTTAGCAAAGCTTTTTAGTAGCAGGTCATTTTTTTTCTTGCTACAATGATTAATTAGCTTATATATTTTTATTATGCTAACCAACTTTAAAGTTTTAAAGTGTACAATTTGTACATTCAAAGCTCTTTGAGCTATAACTAAGCAAATAAAATTTTATAAACTAATGTGTGTTAAAAAATTATAGGGTCGGCAAGCAATTGAGATGGTAGTTGACACAATAAATAAAGAAGTTCAAGATCTGGCACACAATTTAGAACATGCTACCACAAAGCTAAACACAGAGTTTGAACAAGCTAAGCAAGGATTTGAGCAGGCAACTCGACTGCCGACTGTGATGTGTGAAAGTGCAAACAGATAATCAGTACTGTAATTGGATAACAAGTCAGAGTGTTAAAATCAGTGAAAGAATATACGATAAATGTGACGTGGTTCATCAATTAAGGTGAAGAGATACTGTGGCAATGTAAAAGTATTTAACAGAAGATGCAGTCTATGTTGTTGTTGAATGAATGTAAATGACTGCTTAACGCTTTCAATCACATGCGGTTATGAACACCCAACTTCTCCTAACATAACACATACAAAATAAATCATGGCAATGAGAAGCTGGGAGTTGATTAAGCTAAGCAAACTGCAGAACGGTAAAATAGGAACAAGTTGGGAGAATTTAACTGTCAATAAAACTAGGATTGAAAGGGTTAAATTGAAAGGCCTTGTGCAAAAACCTTGTTAGTGACTTTGTATGAAATGCTAAAATCTCCCAAAAGTTATGAAGATATAATGGGTATAATCTAATCTAGCTGAGAGCTTCATCAAAAGACCCTTCAATTAAGAGTTGGAGGTGTTCTAGGAGGGTTGGGCTGTTTTTTATAATGTTAATTGACCTATTAAAAAATCATTACCTTGAACTACATACATAGCTATAGTCATGTTAGGAAAGAAAATTGGGCAGAATTTTGAACTGAGAGAATGTTTGACTACAGCAAACAGAATGGATAGACATCTTAGCTGGTATTAAAGTGCATATGGCATGGATTTTTTTTTCACATTTTCTCACATTTTTCATACTTGAGAAAGACGAATTTGATATTCTAAGTCCTCAAAAAAAATTCTAACCACGGTTTTTTGCGTCTTAAAAACACAATTTTGAAGTAAAAATTTGTCCGGAGTCTGGGTTCTTTTATGATGTCACATTGTTTGCAACTTGCAATCTTATGCCATCACTATAGCTGGTATTTTGACAGCATTCTTTATTCGGCGCTCAGGCCATGCAATATCTTCCTCTATTTTTTGTTCTTTTACTCTCCATCACTGTTTTTTTCTTTTCTTCAAAGAAAATTTGCAAACAATGTGACGTCACAGGCAGTGGTTTGGCGACGTGGACGGCGGACACTTTTTAAGCAAGAATTAACATTTTCAACACGCAATAAAACGACAGGAAAAGATTTTTGACAGAAAATAACTTTGGTTTATAGTTAAGAATACATTAAAGTTTAAAAAACTTCAAAAAAAATCCATGTCATATGCACTTTAATGTTATTTGAGAATTAACATACTGACTGCTTGTGTATTCTTCTTCTTTATTCGACAAGTTAACTGCTTGAGAAATAAAATAATTTGAATCAATGCTAGGTTGACAATTTTGAAGACGTATTCGATCCAGCAGTAAGAAGCTCAGAGTTCAATTCTGCTTGCTCTTCTCTTGATGTACTTTGTATATTCACTCCTTTTGATTTTTCAAGCCTTGCAGCTTCATCACGCAAGTTTTGACTCGTGAATCCAAACTCTCCATATTCGCTATATTAAAGTGATGCAATAATAATAATAGTAATAGCATTAAGTAAAAATAATAATAATAAGATTAATAATAATAATAATTTGGAGATGGAGTGGGTACAGGACCCACAGTGAGAGGTTAAGCTGTCTCTACCTTCCTAGCCGTTTTTCTGTACTTCTTGCTCTTTTATTTATTTTCCCCAACCAACGTGGATATTTGACGTGAAAATGCTGGATTAGGTAGAGGCAACTAACCACTGGAACGGTCAAACATTACGATAGCAAGATGAAGGAAAGGCCTTCTTTTGCTGGGTTAGTTATAACCCCATCTATGGTTCGGGTGGTAGGAAGTTGGTATGGGGATCACACTTTCTTTTCACTTTTACTCTGTCTTAGGGGGTATCTAGAAATATCAGGTTGGTGTCTGACGAGGGATAATACTACCTCAGGGGAATCATGCAACTCTCTTTGGCTGTAGTGAAGGCAACATAATAGAGATGGTGTTTCGATTAAAACACTAGGGAAGGAAAACCTTATACAAACCAACTCATTTACATAATGATGGAGAATAATAATGAAACAGTTAACGGCGTTAATGGGACTGGAGGAATTGCTGAAGGTTCCGCGCCCGGCAGGTTGGGGTGAAGACCAGGCTCCCCACGGTCAACATCATGCTACTAGGCCTAACACGTATCGCAGAAGACCTAGGGGAACGAGATAGGAAAACCCTAGTGGCAGAACGAAATGGTCTAAACTGGAGAACAAGATAGCTATGGAGTGCTTCTTTGAGGCGGATGCTTTAGGAGGCAGGGGTATTGGTGATCGTGTAATTGAAATCTGGATTGAGAGAGGCATTTTCCCAATAGCTTAAGATCGATTAATGTGTCAATTCCGAGAAATCAAACGGAAAACTTGATTCACACTGGTAAAACTAGATGAGATGAAGCAAGGTGCCGAAAAGAGGATACGGAGAAGACAGGCAAGACTGGACGACGACGAAGAGAGTGCTCTTGATGTTGAGTGCATGGATAACTTCGAAGCTGACCGACTAACAGAAGATCAAGGACATGTTTAAGGAGAACAGTACAGCACACTTCGAAATACCCTTGCGAGCCACCAACTGCTCCGGTAGTCCCAGATGTGGAAGTGCCGGATTATATTGGGTAGGAGGAAAGGGAAATCTTGGAAAAGCTGACTAAACTATTGTGTTTGATGTCACAGCCGTGCCATTAAGTTTACGTTCAGTGGACATATAGAGGCTTAGAGAGGAGACGAGCAAAGTGAATGGTGTCCTAAAATACACCCATACAAAGGACATAACAGAGCTGCGTGATTTAATAGGATGTGCAGCAATAGTAGTGGGAGAGAAAGTTGGTGCTAGAAAAAAGGAGAAAAAGGCCCAGAAAGAACCTATGTGAAAGCGGTGGATACAGGGAGATATCAGTTTGCTCAGAAAACATCTAGGGCCAATCAAGAAATGGAGTAAAGGGGAGTGAAAGTATGGAAAGGACTCACACAAGAGCATGCTAGCCAACAAATAAAAATTATAAGATCAAAGAGAAAGGATTCAGACTAGTTATGGAGAAGATCAAGCAACGGATAGTGAGCAAGGCGCTGAAAGTTCGACGGTACTCTGAAAGAGTTGCTCAATATGAGCAGAACAGACGTTTTAGTGTGAACCAGAAACAGTTCATTAGGGCTTTGGAAGATGATACTGAAAAGAACGTGCCCACCGAACCCGGAAGAAGCTTATTCTGGTCCAATCTGTGGGGAACTTCGGAAACCCATAACACGGATGCAGAATGGCTTAGGGCTGTGAAGGAGGAGCTTACTGGAATACCTGCTCAAGAACTGATTTCCTTAACTGTAGATAATGTAATAAGAATAATTGCAGATCTACCCAATTGGAAGGCCCCAGGCCCTGATGGAATTCAGGGCTTTTGGCTGAAGAGTTTCACTGAGATACGTGAACGAATTGCAGCCTTCCTGAACAATTGCGTTCAGGTAGGCAACGTACCTGAATGGTTAGTTCAAGGACAAACAACACTGCTCATGAAGGATAAAGCAAAAGGACCTTAGGTGTCAAACAATAGACCGATTGCTTGCCTCAACCTTCTGTGGAAAGTCCTTACAGGTGTTTTTGCTGAGAAAGTTTATGCTCATCTCAAAGAGAATGATTTATTGCCACTTGAGCCAAAAGGTTGCTGCACCAAAGACCACTTAGCCATAGACAAGGCTGTGCTGCGTAACTGCAATCGCAGACATACAAACCCTTGCATGGCTTATATCGACTTCAAGAAGGCCTATGACATGGTTCCACACTCGAGGTCTTAGGCATGCTTAACATCGCAGAAAATCTAAGGATCCTGCTAGCTGCAAGTATGTAGTTATGGCAAACCACACTAGTCGCCAATAACCAACAACTAGGCACGGTGAAGATAAACAGAGGGATATTCCAGGGAGATTCTTTCTCTCCCCTTCTGTTTGTGATGGCTCTAATTCCCCTCACACTGGTCCTTAGATCAACAGGGAT